>CM053791.1:220298997-220516497 GCA_028749045.1 Cupressus sempervirens
CATCCTCTTCATCTACACTTTTCTTAGACTTTATGGATTGCTCATTAGCTTTCTTATTTTTCTCTATCTTAATCTGCTTCTTTTTACCCTTACTATTGTCACAACCCTCCTCGATTTTCACTGTATTATTTTTAATTTTCTTAGCACTTATCTTTTGATGAGGCTCATTACCAATCAATTTTCTCTTCTTCTCCACAACAAGTGTAGGCTTCAAATTACATTATTTTTATAGTAATTTTCAATTAACAAAATAAGTCCTTCATAGAGTATGGGTCTAGTTTCCTTCTTTCTATGGGCCTGAAGACTATTTAGCAAAGAAAATTTCAAGTAGGAAGGACAACCTATCCTTATACTAGAAATGGTTCAAAAACACAAAATAGAATTTATGAACCCTTTTCGATCTACCATCCAAAATAAAATACTCACAGACATGAGATAAAACATCTTGCCAAATTATCTTAATTTGGTCCATGTCATAGAACTCCATGTTCTTCACTAGCCTTTTTTTCTCCTCCTCCTTTTTGGGAAATTTCTTGAAAACAACAATTGATATACCGATTTCCTTTCTAAATTCTAATCCCTCCATAGAAAGACCAATTATCTCTGCTATAAACTCCTCAATCAAATTCACTATCATCCCATGAAGTGTAACCCTTTCCTCAGACCGGTTCTTGAAGAAGTAATCAATAATGTGGGGTTTGTAACCGTGTAGCTTCTCAATGTATGCTATCACTTTACCCTTCTTGAGAATCTCCCACACCACCCTTTTCGCTTTCCATTCTTTGTAGTTAGATGGCTACTATTTCCTTGGCTCCCCACCCATAGTACAAGAAGCTTTGTAAATTCTATGAAAAATGGTAACTTTCATAGGAGACAAGGTATCTTTAACCCCAATTAAGCTTTTTTCTCAAAAAATGTGCCAAGTCCTTTTGATGATGACACAAAAGGACCTCCTTGAAATATGATTATATTCCATAATAAAACCACTAGTTTTCATAATAAACTACAAAATCTCACATAATCTTTCCTTCAATTGCATTAGTCATGTCATAATTAATGATTGCCATCAACTCACTTTCCTTGTTGGGATTATCACTCTACGTCAACTTTCCATCTATGTAGATAGCTATATTAGCTATCTAGTTAGACACTTTATTGCCTTATTAGTAATTATGAGTTATGATGACTTTATCAAACTTTTTAATCAAATTTTTAATTTCCATGATACTTCCATCAATATTTCATGCAATCATTTTCTTATTATTTAGTATATTAACTATGTTTAAAGAATCCCCTTCCAGCCATAAGTTCCTATAACCAGTTTTCACTGCCATCTTGACAGTATAAAGAGCAACAATAGCCTCAACTTTATGACTAGTCGAGTGACCAATAGGGATAGACACAACATCTACTACTCTACTATTATGGTCTCTTTGGACTCCACCACACCCAACTCTTCCAGAGTTCCCTTTAGCAAAACCATTGAAATTAGCTTTCAACCAACCCAGAGGAGGGGATTTCCATATTACACCCTGTCTATGATTGTTATGTTTTGAACTGGTTCCTATCATTTTCATTGGATTTCTTATATGCACATCATCACCATTTTTATTCTAAGATATAAAATTCTCTCTGATAACCCTGAAAATATTTTGACCACCACCCATTCATGAGTTTCTTTATTTCTAAATATTTTGTTATTTCTTTCTTTCCAAAGACCCCAACAAAGATGGGGGAGAGATATATTCAAAAGAAATCCAATTTTAGTTCCTCTGACATGATATTTCCAATTTTGAAAATACTCAACAATATTACTAGGCTAAACCTACCAAATACTCCAATATTGAAGAAGGGATCCCCAAACATTCGTGTTCTAATTACAATTCAAAAAATATGATTCATGTCTTCAATTTCCATCTTACATAGGGAACATCTGTTTACTATATCAATACCTCTTTTTTTGAAGATTATCCAGAGTTAAAAATTTATTTTGAAGCACAGTTTAAAAGAAGATATTAATTTTTGGGGTAAGACCCTTAATCCAAGCTCTATCCCATAGAGGGGAACTAGCCTTCTCCTCAAATCTAAACACAGAACAAACCTTGAAATAACTACAAGGTTCAATTCCCCACACCATAGTATCCTCCTTGTAAGGATAAAGGCTAAATGGATTAAGGGAAATTTGAATACTAGAAAAACCTTGGCAAAACTTAGGAATGTTAACCCATCCATTTTCAGTCCATTAGTTCCCCAAAAATTCTCCAAAAACATGTTTGCAACTTTCTATAGGAGAGATTTCATCAAATTCCTCCAACAAAGGATGATCCAAAAGCCACTCATCTTCCCAAAATCTAACTTTTCTTCCATCCCCAACTTTCCACTTACAACCTTTATTCAAAATATGTTTAGACCCTTGAATAGCTCCCCAAATAGTAGAGAAACTAGAGATAATAGGGTATGACAAAAAGTCATAAATAGAAGGAGCATTATAAAAGGTACTTATGTCTCCACATAAAGCTCCATTCTTTATCATCATAGTATACTCTCCATCCTTGTTTAGTCAACAGAGCTTTATTCATACTTCGAATAGATCTAATACCCAAACCCCCTTCCATCTTTGGTTTACAAACCTTTTCCTACACTATCAAAGTCATTCTCTTTAAATTATCTTCAGTTCCAAACCAAAAAAAATTCCTTTGAATTTTATCAGTTGCATCTGCAAAGTTTGCTGGAATTTTGAATAGGCTAAGTGCATAAGTAGGGAGACTTTGGAGACTAGCCTTAAGTAAAGTGACTTTACCAGCTTGACTCGGCATATTACCTTTCCATCCAACTAATTTCTTCTTGAATTTATTCACTAGATCCTCCCAAAAGGATTCAAAAGGACTAAGCCCCAAAAGGAGACCAAGATAAGTGCTAAAAAAAAACCTATAGAACACCCCAAAATGTTAGCAATTTTCCTTTGTCTAAGAATAGGAGTATTAATAAAAAATAAAGAGCTCTTATCCCAATTAATCAATTGCCCAATGGAAGTAGAATAAAGATTCAAGGCCTTCTTAAGACTTCTTGCCTCCCTAACATCATCATTTTCCAAAAAAATGGTATCATCCACAAATTGTTCATGGGAACAAAGAAGAGGATGTAAAGAAGGTCTCACACCTTGAATCCCTCTTAAAACCAACCTACCAATATACTTGCCAAGACTATCAGCCATAATTGTTAAAAGAATAGGAGAAATAAGATCACCTTGTCTTAGACCCCTAGAAGGTATAAAAAATCAAAAGAACTCCCATTACTAAGACAACCAAAGAAGATGTAGAAACAAATTACTACATAATAAGCTTAAGAAATTGTTCACTAAAACCACAAGAAAGTAAAACCCTTTGAAGAAAACTCCAGTCAACTCTGTCATAAGCTTTAGCTATATCCACCTTCATTACAAAACCCTAAGAATTAGAAAGAGATAAAGAATGAATATTTTCATGCACAAAAATAATGGAGCTTAGAATTTTTCTTCTAGGGATAAATCCATTTTGTTGATAAAAAAATAAGGTTAGGAAGGATAACCAAAAACCACAAAGTAAGAACTTTAGAGATAATTTTGTAAATAGAATTACAAAGGCTAGTGGATCTAAAATGTTCAGGGGGATCAACTCCACACTTCTTTGGGATAAGACAAAGGAATGTAGAATTAATCTCCTTAAGCATTTTTTTTTGCTACAACAAATTCTTTCACTACATCATAAACATCTTTACCAACCACTTCCCAAAATTTATGGAAGAAAAACACTGGAAAACTATCTGGGTCGGGAGATTTATCTCCTTCAAAGGAGTAGACAACTTTATAAATTTCATTCCCAGAAGGAATAGCTATCATCATTTTGTTCTGCTCATTAGTGACCACTTGAGGAATAGCTTCAAGAAGCTCCATCTATTTAGTTCCATCAACATTAGGTCCTGAAGATAGAAGAGATGAGAAATGGGAAACCATTTCTCAAGATATTTCATTTTCATTAGTTATTTTATCCCTTCCCCTAGAAAGGTTGGAAATACGATTCTTAGCTCTATATTTCATTGTAGAAAGATGGGAAAAAAAATAGTATTTATGTCACCTTCTTTAAGCCATATAGACCTAGATCTCTTCCTACAAAAGGTTTCCTCTTTAGAAATAATATCGTGGTATTGTACTAGCTTTTCATTTTCTTCTTTAACCAGGTCCTTTGAATAACCTTCCACCTGAAGTCTATCTTGGATAATTTGCAGTTCATCATTCATATTCAATTACTCTTAAAGATATTCCCAAAGGACTTCTTATTCCATTCTCTCATCCTTTTCTTAACATTCTTAAGTTTGGAAGCAGCATGGAATAGAGCAGTACCTTCAATATTAATGTTCCACCATTTTTCCAGTAAAGAATTAAAATTTGGATGTTGCATCCACATTTTCTCAAACCTAAACAGGAAATTCTTCCTAGCCTGAAAAGGCCTTGCCTTAAATTGGAGCAGAAAGTGGTCAGAGGAAATCTTCAGAATAACAGAAAGTGAACAAAGACAATAATTAGTCCAGTCTGAAGAAATAAGGACTCTATCCAGGCGGGCTTGAATATAGTCATTTCCAACTCTTTTATTGCTCCATGTAAAGTCAATACCTTGGAGTTCCATATCCATTAATCCTTCTTTATTAATGAAATCCATGAGATCCAATGTACCTTCCAATTCAGACATGTTAATGTTTGTGTCTCTTTACTCCTAGCTAAAAAATGATGGGTACTATAAAAATTAGTTAGAGGAGATCAAGTATTGATTCTTATAACCTTATGATTGAGATAGAGACGTTTCATGCGGAAAACAATTCCAAAAGTTATTTAAGCTATAATAGTTTTAGTGTTGCGATTCTTGTTTTTATTTTAAAGCTTCTTGAACTTCCTTTAGATTAGGTCTAATAATAGTTTTATATAGACAATAATTTGAACCTCTTAGTTTTTACTAATCTATTTACATTGCTATTCTTTATATATATTCTTTTAAAATTATCATTTTTAAAACAAAAAAAAAAATTTAATATATACTAGTTAATTAAAAAGCTAAACTAAATTCAATAATAAAAAATAAAAGTTATATTCAAACCAAATTTAAATGAATGCAACTCTTATATAAAATATATCATTTAAATATTAATAAAAAATAAGATATTTAATACATGCTTTGAACTCTACATTAAATAACTTTACATTGATAAAATATTGGAAAAAAAATCTAATAATTTGTTTATTTCTAAAGTGAAAGGAACCCTACTAACCGGCCAAAAACAATGTTGGGCCAGGACGTTTATGACACGTTAAAACCCTACCCAACCTTTTCAAACAAACAAAACAAAATAAAAACAAAAGGATAAAATTAATTTAATAATGGACAATAAATGCTTTCCATATTAACGAAATGGAACAGAAAATCTCAAAATAATTACCAAACGTCATTATATAAATTTTTATTTTAGCATTTCACGGTTTGTCTTAAAAGTGCCTAATTAGTCCATTTTATGGAGCACTTTTGTTTCTTGCGGAAATTTGACGCGGTCTTGTGGAAGGGGTTTTTAGACTTTCTATCGTTTTTATTAAAAATATAAAATTTCGTCTCAAATAAGAGACGCGCAATTTAAATTTAAAATATGAATAGAGATGAAGAAACTAAATTAAGAATATTAAATTTGTATGAAGCATTTTTTAGAGATTTAATACATGGTTAATATAAAGTCATTTGCATAGTTAAACTATCTACTATTTAATATGAAGGGGTTAAAACAGATATCTCAACTATCACATATTGACCACTAACTATTGTGATATATTGTTATTTCAACAATATCAAATCTGTATTAGCGAGTTGGTTATTAATATTTCTATTACAATAGTAATTGTCTTTCTAAATTAATATAATTGCTAATTAAGTAAATGTTTATCAACAATAATTTGTCTGATTATAATATTTTGAAGTCAGTTTTACAACTTTTTAATGTGTTGTAATTTGAAAGTGAAAAAGAAAAAGAAAAAGAAATAATAAATATTATAGAATAAAATATGTCAATAATGTGGTAACTTTGAGGTTAGATAGTTAGTATATAAATTTTGACTTTTTAAAAATTAAGTTTCAAGCTCAAAGGTTTAATTCAATAATAATTAGAAATTAATTAAAATTAGATATACATAATGTTAAAAAATTGGAATATTTAAGATATCTCAAATGCCACCCTAAATAAGGTTTTTTATTGCATTACCATACTTTGAAAAAGTGTTCACAAAACAAAAGAGAATTTATCAAATATTGGACAATTTAAGGAAGAAAATAGGAGAATAAAGTATACCATATGAAGGGGGTTGTGGCTGGCTTAGAATTCTTAAGAGACAAATGGTATGTTGTGGATTTTCTAAAACTAACTTAGTGATGTTGTTAATTTGGTGTTATTTATGCATTATTTGTGATTGGCTCGCAATATGATTTTAAAAAGTCTCTTTAGTTGTTTTCTAAATTCTTTTTTGTTCTTTATTTTATTTGAATTTTTCTCGTGTTCTTATATTTAAAAATAAAATAAAAATTGGACTCTTTTAAATTCCTATTTTTATCCAATCATAGAGAAATTAGAAATAAGTTTTCTACGGGGTCCCTAAATTTTGTGGGTAGATATCATCATTTAAGGTGGTTGAAGGTAAGCCTTATGTCTAGTTTGCTCTACATTGTTCTTATTAAGGAAATATATAGGTGTTTTCTCAAGAATGATAAAGAGTTTAACCAAACAACAAAATAGACAAGTGTTGGAGATTGCCCTTTGGAGGATGAGATTTCTCAAAGGAAAGACTAGTTTCATCAAACAATGAGATTTTAAAGGTGGATTATGTGGAGAGGGTATCATTTTCTACCCATCATAGATGATCAAGCCAAGAGAACATTTGTGATTAAGGTCTTCAAGAAGTCCAAAGAATCCATCAAATTCAAATTTGTAAATTAAAGGTAGAGAAAAAATAATTAAGTAGGAAAAACTATTTGTTAGTGTTCATGATTTTTAAGAGCTCTTTAGTTTAAGTTTTTTGACTAACAATAACTAGGGAAATATCTCCTATTAGTTTTTATTAGATTTATTTGGGAGTTGTCTTAATACATTTGTGTTTTATTTGTAATTGGCTTGCAAGCATAATGTGGTTGGTTCATGTAAAGAATTTTTGAACCCTTCCAAAAAATCATATTCACCCTTTATATTATAAAGTTTTAAATGTAAATCTTTTATAAGTGTTATACTATTAAATGAAGATTCTAAATTATGTGTTGTATTGTAGCACTTACATTCTTTGAGAGGAGATTTTAAATTTTATATTGTTAGCGCAAAGCTCACATCTTTATGTTCATGATTGGTACAAATATTTTCATCCACTCTATCTCTAGTAAGCCTCATGATGAGGGCACTCTTGACTATTTTAACAATGACATATTCCATTGCCCAACTTAAACCAATTACCTTAGGATTAAAAAACTAGTTACTACATGGTCATTACAAGTTAGGAGCCAATTCTAGATAGGCAAGACCCCCATGATGACTTGGGCAAGCCTAATGATAGTGACCAACCTCAACTTCTTAATAAATTTATAATTGTTGTTATTTCGCTTATTATTTTATTTCTTTTATAATGTTCCTTTAAGATGAGACCTTATATATGTTAATGAATAATTTATTTCACCCTCTTATTTAAGTTGATATAGAGTAATATATCTATTTACACTTAATACTAATCTTTTTAATGTTCATGAATGTATGTATGATAATACAATATAATATCTTATAATTTATTAGTTAAAATCATTTGTCTCATTTATAAGAATCTATCTCACATAAAAATAAATAACCAATTTAACACTTATTATTTAATTGTAAATTTTAAATTATTCCATTTGTACTTATAATATAATAAGATCTTATAAATATTACTCATAGAATAAAAAATTAACTAGAAAATTAAACTCTAATTATTAGACATATAACATAATATATTAAAAAATAATACCACATACTAAATTATATAAAATCACACTGACCTTAAAAAAAAGTCATATTTTGAGTGATGTGTAATAGATCATCATCCACAATGTGGGCAAATGGAGAATTGAACCCATACTTTGAGCCATCTAAAGTGACAAATGAGCTAAGGTTAAGATCACAATTCTAGCTATTTTAAAAATTAGATAAATTACAATTATAAAGGTTGGTATTAGAGTGACCTTATTTGACATGATTAGAATAAAGGACATCATTTGACATGAATGCATAATTATCAACGAGTCCAACAAGAGTTTAGAGCATAATCTTAGAGAAAAAGACACCTCATATGAATGCCAACATCATTAATGTCAAGGTTCAAATCTACAATTATAAAGGTCGGTATTAGAGTGTCGTTATTTGACACGATTAGAATAAAGGACATCATTTGACATGAATGCATAATTATAAATAAACTAGTCCAACAAGAGTTTAGAGCATAATCTTACAAAAATAGACACCTCATATGAATGCCAACATCATTAATGTCAAGATTCGAATCTACGAACATATTACATCAATAAAACTACGACACCCAAAATCACAATAGCCCACTAGAATTGTGAACCTATACACAACAATAATATTATTAATCATTACCTAAGATTTTGAATATAATTTTTATTCACAGTATTTTATAAATTTCAAAACCTTTTTCTCATAAATTGTTAGCTTGCCACTCCATTACGTAGAAAATAGAAAATATATATAGTCTGACATGCAAGATAAACGTTACCCACAAAGGCAACTCCATCCTGTTGGAGGAAAAACCAAACAGTCTAAGCCGTCCTTATCTTGACGTAATTTAGTCCACCAATTTCTTGGGTTTTTCCAATGTTGAGGCTGGCCAGCGAAGGACTCTCTCAATTTTCAGCTCACAAAATTTAAAAAACATTATCATAACATGAAATGAGACTACGAATTTGGGGCCCGCTTTGTGGCCTTTCCTTTCTTCCACTTTTCGTAATGCGTGAGACAGAGTTCGTTGATATAATTAACAAAATGATGACATTTTTGAAACCAAACAGAATTTTCCAGAGGTTCCACCGATTTGGAACCTATCATCTTTCCACATTTAACGGAATTTTCTGCTTTATTATGAGGCGGTATACAGGTACTTGTTCACACTTGGGATTATCTGTTTCTCTGTGTGAATGGGGTTTGCAGATGATCTTCCCTATAGAAACCAACAATTAAAAAAAAAGGGGAAAATATGTTCAGTGGAGTATACAGATTCCTTCAGGATCAGTCCATTCAAGTGTATATATACAGATATATGTGTGTATATGCTTGCATGTGTGGGTGCATACAGCAATATGGAGGTCTGTAAGATTGCTCATGTTTTTGCACTGTTGGTCTCCAGTTTTTGTTGGCTTTCATGGAGTGCTTCAGGAGTAAGCAATATCAATGGAGTTATAAGATCTGAGAATTACCAAGGCGGACTATGCTCTATATTTGTGAAGCCTTATTCCCAATATAATTGTCATGAGTATTCTGTAAGTATGTTTTGTAGGATTGATCAGCTTTTCTTAATTCTAATGTTTTACATTTGATCTTGATGTTTCTTATGTGGCTTTTGATTTGGCTGAAAAGTATATTGGCTGGGACTTGATTGAATGAGAATTCGGTTTATCTGGGCTAATAAGATTCTAGTCTTTGGGGCTTTATAAAGCTTTCTTAATATTCCGCCTCAGGTCTCCAGTCCTCCAGCTAAAATTTGATTATTTGTGAATTTAGTACTAGAGAGGAAAACTATGGATCAGCTAGTATACACACAAAGTTTTCTCTTATGTCTTTAATTGAACTACTTGAACCTTGGTTTGGCTCAGGTAGCGGGTTTAACTCCTCATTTATAAGGTACACATTAAGTTTTTTGTGAGAGTATAGAGGCTTGTCCCGTAAAGAGCTAAGTTCCATGTCGTTGGGCTGAATTTTTTTTTTTTTGGAGCTATAGGAGCCTTGCTCTGTACAGGGGATTAAATTAATCTTTGTTTTATGGGTAGGAGGTCGGAGTTGAGATTAGTTATTATGTGATGTTGTGATTAATTATTATTATTATTTATTAAGTTTGAATAGATCGGAAGTTAAGATCTCTGAGGTAAGAGGCTCACAATTTACTGTTGTGTTGTAGACTCTTGCCTCATTGAGCTAAACTCTTCATTCCTCTCAATTAAGACATTTAAATAGGTCTGAATTGAACTTCTAATCTAAATTTGATACCATGCTGAGAATTATAGACCAGCTAAGATTCAAACCCAACCTAGGACCTTCAAAGTACTATTGCAGTGAGCTACAAACAACTAGCCCTCTTTCTGTTGGTTTCATGAATATAATTTGAAACTCGAACATATTCACTATTAGTAATGTGAATAAACTCAAACATACCGAATAATATTAATGTGGACTGAAACTCAAACTTACGATTATTAATTGCTTTTATTGCAGATTGGAACATCAGATGGCTTTAGATTGGGGGTTCAGAGGCTCAATATTCCTTCCTTCTCTAAGGCTCCCGTTCTGCTCAATCATGGTGTTTTATCAGTGAGGATAACCTACTTTCATAATAGCTTAGGCTACCTATAAGAACTAGAAGCCTAGAGCAATTTATTACAATATTGGATATTATAATAAACTTGTATGATGTTCATACAGGGTGGGGATAGTTGGATTCTGAATCCACCTGGTGAGTCCCCTGCATTCATTCTAGCTGATGCAGGCTATGATGTCTGGATTGGCAATGCAAGGACAACAAGTTTTAGCTATGGGCATGAGTATTTGACAGAGAATGACAAGGTATATATATGTTGGAACACAACTAATGCAACACTTTAACCCCTTGACATATAAATTATGATAGATACGATCTTGTTACAGTCCATAATAGTGTTTGAAAGTGCTCCTAGATGTAGCTGTGTACAGATGGTTGTCAAAAATCTCTAGTCAGTTCATATATTTTGCTATTTTATTCTTGCATTCTCTTATTGTGATGATGATTACGGAGTGTGATTTGAAACATTGATGATTAAAAAATATACACAATCGAATCCAGAAACAAAAAACTCATACCTTGATATATGTTAGAAACATTAATGAATTGAATCATCAGGCATATTGGAACTGGAGTGTGGATGAACTGGCAGCAATAGACCTTCCAACAATGGTGTATCTAGTAAACAATATAACGAAGAGAAACATGCACTTCGTAGGCTTCTCTCAGGTAACTTAGTCCTCGTTTTTTCACTTTTAATTTCTTCCGATGAAGGTGCATGTTACATTAGTGGGTACTTAAGTTGTAGCTAATTAGTTTGGAAATGACATTGGAAGGGCACTCAAGCTGCTTTAGCTGCTTTTAGCGAAGGTTATATTGGAGATACGGTAGAAAAAGTGGCATTGTTGGCTCCTATTGCATATGTTTCCCACGCATATACACCCATTGGAGTTGCTGCTGTAACTCTCCATCTGGACAAAGTAAGTTACCAAAACGGAAGCCCTGTAAATTTTTTAATATTGTCTGTGGACATTTCTTAAGCTTCTCACTTCTTGAATCCTTAATAAATTCCACCAGTTCTACTCATATAGGTGAAAATATTTAAATATTTTTCTATGTACTGATTTGATTGGTTCTCCATTTCATTAACATCACAGTTTTTACAATTTGTGTGAATAGGTTTATGATATTGATGAGTAGGAAATATTTTCTATACCAAGTCGAATTCTGATATTGCTCTCAGGATTTAACTATGTAGTTTTTTACTCAAACTCATTGACCTATGTTTCATGAGTAGTGGTTCACATGAATCCATCTCTCATGAGAATGAATGGATCCTATAACACTCCTTAAATCTAGACAATACTCACAGAAGTGAACTACCAAAACTTCCCAAAAAATTTATGAAACGTATTCTCTGAGCTACCAAAGCTTTAATTTGTATGTAATTGTTAGTTGACCATAACAGTATTTTTGAGGATAGCTGCTATGCTTGTGAAAGCTTTTCTTGTATCGTTTGTGATAGTATGCATTAAGGAAATAGATTTCCAGTCCATAATCAGTTATGCTTTTGTTTGTGGATTCAGCTATATAAAAATTGTTCCACACAGCTGAATCCAGAAAAATCAGTTATGCTTTTGTTTGTGGATTCAGCTATATAAAAATTGTTCCAACAAAAGACATAATAGTATACATTTTTCAAAATCTTTAGGTAATGGGAGTATATATTTTGTATTTTTCAGGTCTTTCAGGATCTGGGATTGCAGTCATTCAGCACAAAAACGTGAGTCTATACCATTCATCCCAAATTTCTTATTTATATCTTGTCTAATCCATATTTGAAGACACTAGATAGCAATAAAAAGAAGAAGAAATTGCTATCACTTCATTTCAATTTATTTTTTCCGTATCTTTATTTTTTCCGTATCTCGGGTAAACCTGGGACACCAAACAAGCAATCAAATGAAACTAATTCAGCAATTAACATGACACAAAACCTTACTACTATATGCAGTAAAACAGGAAAGCAGTATGTGGACATGATATGTGCAGCAGCCAACATGCGTTGCTTTGAAGGCTTAACTGATGCTTTCACAGGTAAAAATCATACAATTTTGTGCCTTGAAATTAATCTCCTTAGCTCTTTTATCTTTGTAAGTTTTTTTTTTTTCTTTTTACTAAAACTGGATTTATTTCTCAGGCATTAATTGCTGCATCAATAGTTCAAGGAGAGCTTTCTATGAGAAATATGAGACTCAAACTACTTCAACCAAGAACCTTGCTCATCTAGCCCAGAGTAAGCATTATATTGCTGTGTTTTACATTTTGAATCTAAACCCTAAATATGGGTATAAAAAATGCACTTTCCATACAAACTATGTAAAGTTTAAAAACTAATTGTTTGAATCAATTCTTCCTGAAGCTGTATTCTTTGTATGGTGGATTTTAGAATTCTTTAATAAGGAAATGGGTATCAAGAAAAAGGGCCCATTTAGAATGCTACAAACCCTAAGTTTTGAACATGTTTGCATGCAGTGTACAGAGCAAACAAGTTCCAAAAATACGATTATGGGTTGTTGCAGAATTTCATAAAGTATGGTTCGAAAGACCCTCCTGTGTATGATTTATCCAAAGTCCCCAAGCAGAAGCTGTTCCTGGCTTCAGGAGAAAATGATGCCTTGTCAAATGAATTGGATGTGGAGAGGCTTAAAATGGACTTGGGAGGTCAAGGGTTCCAGTATCTCTACAAGCCCACTTATGCTCATTTGGACTTCATTCTTGCCTACAATTGCAAGCAGGAGGTTTATGATCATGTCATGTCTTTCTTTGAAAGCAAGGTTTAGACAGCAATGTTCAGCATGGTTTGTGATTTGTATGCATGTCGCTGTAAGTTGTCCAACAAAATTGGGCATGCCAGCGTATATGACAGATCTTTCCAAGTGTAATTGAAAAATTGTATGTAAACCTTGGAAGGCTCCGAAATGTACGGCTTACTAATTTTGGAATGCATACACTCTTTTCAATAAAGAAAACAAAATGGTGGAGTGACCATGGAATATAAAGGTGTGAAAAGAATCTTGTCATAAAGCGATCTGATGTAATGATTTCATCATTTGCTCCTCCCAAGGGAAATTTTTATATATACATAAATCTAGGCTAATTAAATAAACCCAATCAATAAGCACACTTGAATAATATATATTAGGAGTAATAAGCAATATTAAAATATAATGTATAATAAGATAAAAAATAACAAGATATAATGTGGTCCATTCAATGCGGGTGTGTGCTATATCTACTAAAGAAAACAAATGTCTAATTTTTTATTATTATCTAACAAGAAGAAGATTACAATATGACGAGCTTTCACATTACATAACTACTTATGCATAAGCCTCTAAGGCGATTTATAAAGACTAGTTAAGATAGCCAAAATAATTGTGAACTTGTTTAATTGATTTTTGGCAAATACACTTAACAAGGTCAGTAAAATTTAAGCATCTTAGTACAATCAATTGCCACATACCAAAAATCTTCCACTTAATGATTGATCAAACTATATATCAAACATTCTCTCACTTTGAGATTGATCTTGGATGAATTAATGATTGATCAAACTATATATCAAACATTCTCTCACTTTGAGATTGATCTTGGATGAACATCGTTGCACTTGTAGATCTCACTGAATTGACATATTTGAACTTCACTTGTTTCTCATTTCTACTAGTATTGTGTTCAAAGGCCAACAAAAACTAAGAAGTAAGTTTTTCTTGAGCTACTACCTTGGTCATTATATCTTTAGGATTCTTGTTAGTGTGTATATTCTCCAACTTCAACTATCATCTAGAATTGAGTGTATGAAATGGTACCAGAGTTGTATATGTTTCATCTTAGAGTGGAGTGTTGAGCTCTTAGCAAGATAAATGAAACTTTGATTATCATTATACACCGTACGATTCTCTTGTTACTTGCCCAAATCCTCCATAAACCTTTGTAACCAAATCATCTCCTCACTATCCTCCTAGTAGTAGCAACATACTTTTCTTCTATGGTGGAGACCACAACAACCTCTTGTAACCTTGAAATTCAACTAATTGTTGTTTCATCTACAATAGGCACATGCTTTTCTATGTTATTCTTGCTATTATATCTCTTTCTAGATCTAAACCAACATGTTGATATGTGTTTTATGACCCACCAACAGTTCAAAATAATATCGAGATATTTAACCTCTCTTCATCAAAATCCTGTGTATGCTAATATTGTAGAAGATCATACAAGTGGCTCCAAGGTTTCTTTCCTTCAAAATAATTACCCAAAAATGGTCTAGTAAACTATGAGGCCCCTTTTTACTTTTTTAAATTTCTAAATGCTAGGCTAAATCTCATTTAGCTATAATCTTTGATCAAATCTTGATTTAACTCAAAATACTTTATATATTTGATCACCTTATCCTAAGTTCCTATTTAATTAAAAGAATCATGCCCCCTTTTAATTAAAAAAAGTCCCCAAAGTTCCTCTTATCCTATGTGTGCACATGAAAAGGATTATTCTCATTTTAAAAATAAATAAAAGAAAATGAATTTTGTCTACACATGTGAGGGTACACTTTTCAAGGTAAATGGAATCTTTTTTCTTATCCATACATCTTTTGCCTCTTAAACATAACTGTTGATCTTGCCTCTCAAGATTCTTGTGCACCAAAGACAACATGAGGCTCATTCTCCACCATAGATTTTGCCTCTTAATCTCTATCATCCATTTTTCTTTATAAGGAGGTTCTCTCCTCACTCTCTATATCTCTAGCATTCATGCTATTGCAAAGTTGCAAGATTTTCTCTAGAGTATTTGGAGCACTCACTACACTCTTGGCACTCTTGCGTTGTTAAAGAACTCTCACACTTATTTATCTGAGTAGTTATTGCATCTTAGGACTTGCATCATAGCTTAAACTTTTACTTTCACCATTCTTAGATTACATTTATTTTCTTGTACTTTCATATCATTTAGATTAGCTTACATCCTCATTTTACAGTACTTTGAATTGCATTTGCACTCACTTGATTCTTGGATACTAGCACTCTTGCTTTTTTCTTTTAATGTTTTGTTCTATGGTACACCTACCAAGGGTCACTACTAGGTTCATTGAAAGCCAACCCATCACAACTCTTTTATTCTTGCATGTCATAAATAGGATTCTATAAGCCGCCTCTCAAGTCTTTCTTTCCATGAGATTGTTTGAGAATAAGGGTTTATAGAAGTGTACTACATTCTATGCATACATTTTTAGCACCCACCATACAAATCTAGACCTTATAAACCTAAGGTAAAACTTAAGTGGTGGAATGATGATCACTATTGTGACTACCATAGAAACAAAGGTCATAAAACTAAATATTATATTGAATTGAAACATAAAATCCCAGATGTTATTGATGATGGGTTAGTTGTTGTTGGAACCCCTAAAGGTTCATGTGATGAGGATAATTCTCTTGAGCAAGATCAAATTGTTGAACCTATCTCTAGTGATGTTCCCCTTGTAACCTCTAGTTATTCCAACACTTATGCATCTCCTAAAACATCAAATATTTCCAATATGAATCCATCAAATAAAGAATAGGTAATGCTTTTTGTATTGACTATGTGTACCCTCAAGGGATACCTCTAAAAGAAACTCAAGCTAATCTACATTTGGTTGCAAACCTTTTCAATGCTACTAAAACTAAAGATCCCAAACCTTCATGCATAGCTATGAATATCATACGTTCTCCAAGAAATCCTCCATTACCTCTTCAAGAGCCTACCCTGCAAATCCAAGATAATCCCTTCCTTAGAATTGGTTCTATGTCAAAAGGACTATCAAAATGATGAAGAAAAGATTTTCAAGAAAGATCAAGATCGATATCACTCCACACCCTTTCATATTACCCAAGATGTCATTCCTCCATCTCAAAAACAATATATATGTCCATGTCTTATGTTAGGTGCATCTCCCAAGAAGGATCAAGATACCACTTCCATTACTCCTAGTGAGCTCATTGAAAATCAAGATAAAAGTTATCTTCCTATACTATCCAAAGGAATTTGTCAAAATTAAAGTACCCCCTCATTCTCTTATAGTACTTCTTCATATGTACCTCATAAACCCCACATTCTTCCTAAGCCTTTGCATAAGAATAAATACTTTAAGCTTCAGTTGATCCTACCAAATAATTTTCTCCTATCAAATCTACTCATAAGTCTATTGGTAGCCTCACCCACTTTGCTCCCTCTAAAGATATTGATATCCCTATCCATTATCCCTTTGCACCTTCTAAATCCACCCTTGGTTCTTATCCGTTAAAGAAAAATCCTTCCAACCTTCCATCTATATTGGGACCTCATGTTCCACCATCTCCTATACTTTTCACTCATATCTCATCATCTACTTCTCCCATCATGCCTCAAGATCAAGAAAGACATTCATCCTTGAAAAAATTTCAGCCACCCATCCATATGAACCCACCATATCAGCCTTATCCATCTAAAAATCCCAAGTCTTTTGGAAGCAATTTTGGTGTACAACATTAGAATAAACACAAGAATCCATTTACAAAGGAAGATTGCCATATCCTATATAATCGACATGTGAACACAAAGAAAGAAAAAATATTCAAGAGACCACAAATTTCTACTAACCAAAGAATGAAATCAAAGAAAATATGAGTTCCTAAATCCATCATTGAAGAAATGTATTCTAAAGCATCCAAAGGAAGAGAAAAGTCAAAACCTATATTTACTCCTAAGTCTCTCTTAAAAGAATTTAATATTGAAAGAAAATCAAAGTTGACATTCGAGCTTCCAGAGGCTTCCACTCCATCTTCTTCCAAAAGTCTCATACCATCTCATATATCAAAAACTCAAGCTATTTCATCCATGATTCCTCCACCAATCCATCACCCTTCAAGTATATGTTAATTTTGATATTTTCCACTTTCTCACCTACTATTATACAATATTTTCAAGCCTACACTTACCTAATATCCATTCTCCTTCTAACCATCCAAAGCATAAACCCTTATCTTCCATATACATTTTCTACCATCTCCCTTCCATCATCCAACTAGCATCTTTGAGCATAAATTTTAAAGGTCTTGGCTTATCATGAATTTTCCTTCCAATAGGATCACTATCCAAATTGAAAAAGCTTGCATTATTTCTAAAGCCCCAAATAGAAAAATAGAAAAAAATAAAGAAAAGAAAAAAAGAAGTGCATTGGTGAAAACTTGGTAAACATGCGCCTTTGTATCACAAGTAAAAAGAAATGAATTCCTCCTATGGTGAAAGCCACTTCTTGTGGTGCCTTGGATAAGTACCATGATGAAAACCTGACAAACATGCATCATGGGTAGCTCTTCCATAATCTATCCATTCCATCTTTCCTCTTTTATCTTGACAATATTGAGCTATCCATGAGAATTGTCTACCATATCCATAAAATTCCCCATCATGATCCTTCTTATCCCAAATCATTCACTCACAACCTCTGCAACGAGATTCATCCTTAGCATTTTATTCTTGTCATTATCCCATCCAATTAACCCCTTAGTCCTGATCGAAAGAAGGAAAAAACATGGTTCTTATAAGCCTCTTGATATGTCCACTCTTTTGGGTTGTATTATTTCATGACATCAAGTCATTTATCCTATAGGTTACCTCTTTTATTGGCTTCGATTGCTTATTCAAAGCATACTTTATATGGTTATTTTTCCTCTTTCCCTAGCTTGAGAACTCTTGAGGAAATGATCCTCGAGGATCGCATTCATCCCTCGTCATGCATCATTGGCCATTCATCTTATCTATCATCTTCCCAATCCATCATGTCCTACACTTTGCTAGACACTAGGACAAACCAATGTGATTTTTCTTAAGAACTAGTAATCTCTAAAATGATAATGAAAATTCTAGAAAAAATTCAAATATGATCTTGAAAAAATCATCAAAAGTATAAAACTATCTTGAAAAAATGATGATCTTAGTGAAAACCTAGAAATATCTTCTTTGATGTATCACCAAAAAAACTAAATATCTCAAAAATAAAAAATCATAAAAAGACATGGAAAAAAACAACTTAAAAACTATTCCAAGTGGTGAAAGCCTCAAAACATGCGCTACTTGAGGCCCATGCACCTCTATCTATTATATTGTGACTTTGACACTTTATCCTCTCACTTCATCACCTCTACTTGTCTTTTAGTCTAGAATTGGTCTTTGTCTAGGTTTAGAGGGCATAAACTATATGATCTCTTGGGTCTCTAAGATCTGCTAGTATTCAATGACTTTACCACACAAATAATGTTTCTCAATGCTCCCTTGGAAACTTCATGTCTTTGAGCTTACATGTTATTTCTAGTCTTGGATTATGATATTTCTTACTTGTAGACATTAGTCCTAGAGAGTCAACACTTTCTTTTCTTTCTCCTACTGCAATGCAGTACAAGGCAAGAGAATCCCCAAAGGAGATGTCCTAGCCCCCAACAATTAACCACACAATGGAACAATAACAAGAACAAAGAGATACATATCTACAACAATGTCAATTATCATAATAGAATCATAGATTTTCATTCAACATGCCTGACTATAAGGCCTTCTAGGTTATGACCAAATACATAAGCAACTTACAAGATTAGCAAGTCTACAATACCTCACAAGATCGAACCACTAGCTAGTCCAAAACCACAACGTGTTAGAAAATCCAAGAAGAATCTAGACTTGTGCTCACAAGCCACCAAGAAACCTTCTTGTTTCCCAATATCACACTTAGCTACTAACTCGACTCAAACTTTCTTCCTCTCAACTACTTCTTCTTATGTTGAATGACCATGATTCAAGAATCCACAAGACCATCTACTTATACCCAACTAAAACACCAGTCAACCTAGCAAGTTACAAATTAAATTAACCTTTATATTAAATACATATTTAATCCACAAGTCGTCCTACAACATATATTAAATACCAAATACCTTAGAAGGCTTACAACACCCATTAAATACACATAGGAAAAATAACCAAGACCCAAATAGGTCTACACAAATTGCCATGATTGCTCCATATCACAATCTCATGTCATATGCATTAAATGCTCCAAGATGATTGATTAATTATATAAGAACTTTGTTCAACAAGACCAAACTATTGAGCATCAACAAATACTACCAAACATGATCGAGCTCCTATAAATGTTGTTGAGTTCCTCACATATTGAGCAACATAGTATACACCAAGCAATAGTAATGTTGAGAAAACCTTCAACCATAGAGCACCTCAACCAACACTACTCCTAGTAATGACCAAGAACCACTCCTTTGGTGGCTGAGTCCACAACTCAAAAGCCAAAATCCCTCCAATGTGCAGAATTTTAAACTACCCTAGGATGCTCTTGCATCAGACACTCCAGGTGTGAAAAATATGTTCCTAGTTGCAGGAAGAACATCTTATGAGATTCAACACGTAAATCCAAAACTAGTTCTTCACATGCATATCCTCCAATTCTTCAACATTTACACTCTTTCCCTTGTTCCACTTCTACTTCATGACATATTTCTTTAGCATTCTACAAGTTCTTTTTCCACTCCAATCTCTAATCCTCTCAGAATTCTTCAACTCAACTTAGCTACCAATACTTAGGTTCCTTCTAACAAGTTCTTCATTCTCCAAAAGAATTAGGGAATGCTTCCTACCACCTTTCTCAATTGTAATCACATTCTCAAAACAATCATGCATAGCTCTCCAATCATACTACCAAGGTCTAATGAACAATATGTGCCAACTAATTATGTCCACAATATTTCATAACACTTGATCCTTATACTGCCTAATCTAAAAATCAATAAGACACTGCTCCCTCACTTCAAAGCATGATCATCTTGTAACCAACCAATCCTATAAGGACAAGGATGCCTCATTCTCTTCAAACCAATGTTATGAACCATCTCCTCAGCAACAAGGTTATTAGTACTACCACCATCCATAGTGACATGACAAAGTTTACCACCAAAATTACAATGAGTCTTGAATAAATTACTCCTTTGATAAGGTTCCAATTCCTTCTTACTAAATAGTACTCAATGAGCCAAAAAATTATCCCCTTTCTTAGGTTCATTGACCAAGCCTTTAGCATTGTTCTTGAAACATTAGCTCTCCTATCACTATCCTTCTAATACCACTTGATGCAATACAAGACATGAGAATCGCTAAAGGACATGTCATAGCCCCTAGCAATTAACCACACAATAGAATAATAACAAGAACACAGAGATAAAGAACCACAATAATTCCAATTCTCATAATAGAATCATAGATTTTCATTCAACATGCTTAATTGTAAGGCCTTCTAGGTTACAACCATATACATAAGAAAATTACAATAGAAATTCTACAAGGCCTCACAAGGTCCAACCACTAGCTAGTCAAGAGCCATAATCTGGTAAAAACTCCAAGAAGAATCTAAACTTGTGCTTACAAGCCATCAAGAAACCTTCTTGTTTCCCAATCCCACACTTAGATACTAACTCTACTCAAACTTCGCTCCTATTGGCTACTCCTTCATATGCTAAATGACTATGATTTGAGACTCAACAAGACCCTCTACTTAGACCCAACTAAGCCACAAGTCAACCTAGCAAGTTAAAAATAAAATAAACCCCTATATTAAAAACATATTTAAGCCATAAGTCAACCTACAATAGATATCAAATACCAAATTCCTTAGAAGGCTTACAACACCCATTAAATGTGCATAAGACAAATAATGAAGACCCAAATAGGTTCACACAAATTCCCATGATCGCTCCACATCATGATCTCATGCCAAATGCATTAAATGCTCCAAGATGATTGATTAAATATGTAAAAACTTTGTTCAACAAGACCAAACTACTGAGCATCAACAAATACCACTAAAATGATCAAGCTCTTATAAGAATTATAGAGTTCCTCACATACTGAGCAACATATTATACATTGAGAAATTGAGCACGTCAACCAACACTACACCCAGTAATGACCAAGCACCACTCCTTTGGCGACTGAGTCCTCAACTCCAAAGACAAAATCCCTCCAACATGTAGGAACATTGACTACCCTAGGATGCTCCTGCATCTTATTAGGCTTAAACTAAACTAATTGAGATATGCTTTAAATTTTTCTTTGTATGCTATTGGTGCTAATATATTATGAGTGTTCCCTCCTTAGTCTCTCAAGGATGTCACTAAACTAGAGAACTATGGACATGAGGCATGTTTCCTTTTGTATTATGCTTGTGGGTTTATCTTTGATGATCCTAACTATTTCTTTCTTTTAACCCTTCGGACACTTAGGAGATCCAAGACATCATCTTTTTTTATTACATCATGTTTACTCATGCAAGATCACACTCGTGGGTTATTCTAGCATTTATGCCTTGATATAGGTTTAAAATTGCAAAGTTAAAGCTTAGGGAATCTACTAGAAAGTCATCTTGACCTCTTTTTTTTTACGCTTATGCCAAGTTTCCACATCTTGGCTTGATGATAAAAACAAGGACCCATCTAATTGACCCCTGCAATTGCACTTTACACTTTCATGTTAGCTTACATTATAGGATTTCACTTTAGTTTGTATTATGAGTTAGGAGAGATTCTCCTTCATTATTTTTGGATGTGTTGTCAACTGTGCTTGATCACCTTTTCTTCTATCCTTTGATAAGATCTTCATATTTCATTGTCTTTTAACATCAAGTTCTCATTCTTTTATTATGTCATCAAAACGAGTTAATCTTATCATTGCATCTATCTACCCTCTTGAAATATTTGATTTCTATGAAAATCACATCAAACCTAATTTCAACATCCTAGATGCATTTCAAGATCAAAATTGAAATCTGAGTTCATCTTGATTGTCAAAATCGTGATTTAAATTTTTTTCTTCTATGCATAGTTGACTAACCCTTCTTGAGGGTAATCTTTCAATATTTTTTATGTTATCATAATTTCTTCATTTCTTTATCATTTATATTCTCTTCAACTCTCTTCTATCTTTATTCCATTTTACTTTCTTGATTTGAACTAATTCTCATAGTTTATCTTTCTTATCAAACCTAATGATCAAATTAGGGCACATTATGAACGTCTGGTGATCAATTTTTTATCTTAATCTCTTATTTGTCATCATGTCTCAATTTGATAATGTCTATATGGCTTTTTATATCCTCTACATCATTTTGACTTTGATCCCAAGATGGTAGGAATACTTAAATATCTATTCGATATATCTATCTTCTTTAGACCTATCAATGCTCATCTTATCATTATGGGTCCTAATCCATCTTGGCTTGATCTATCTACTTTTGATGTACCAATTCTAGCCTTATCATTATGGGTTCTGATTCATCTTGACTTGACCATCTATCTTGGGTAGTCAGTTTTCATCTTATCATTATGGGTTTTGATTTGTCTTATCTATCTCTCTTCTTCATTCAATTAGTTTTAGAGTCAAATATTTATCAATTATCTTGACATCATCATTCTTTGAATTAACATGTTCTTATATCGCCCACACATTAGTCAAAGAGGTGCAAATGTAATCACCTAAAAATGATCTAGTAAATTATGAAGCCCCTTTCTACATTTTTTAATTCCTAAATGCTAGAATAAATCTCTTTTATCCACCATCTTTGATCAAATCTTGATTTAACTCAAAATATTTTATATTTGACCACCTTATCCTAAGTTCCTATTTAATTAAAAGAATCATGTCCCCTTTTAATTAAATAAAAGTCCCTGAAGTCCTCTTATCCTATGTGAGCACATGCAAATGATTATTCTTAGTTAAAAAATAAAATCAAGTGCATTTTGTCTACACATGTGAGGGCACAATTTACAAGGAAAATGGAATCTCTTTTCTCATCCACACATCTTTTGCCTCTTAAATATAACCGTTGATCTTGCCTCTCAAGATTCTTGTTAATCATAGTCAACATGAGGCTTTTTCTCCACTGTATATTTTTCCTATTAATCTCTATCAAACATTTTTATTTATAAGGAGGCCCTCTCCCCACTATCTATATTGCTAATGTTCATTCTATTGTTATGCTGTAGTAGTTTCTCTAGAGAATTTGGAGCACTCACTACACTCTTGGAACTCTTTTTGAAGCACTCTTTCACTCATTTAGCTTAGTAATCATTACAACTTATTTCTTGCTGCATAGCTTAGTCTTTTACTTTCATCATACTTAGGTTATATTTCCTTTCTTTTACTTGCATATCATTAGATTAACTTTCATTCTCATTTTAGAGTACTTGTGTATTGCATTTGCATTCACTTGATTCTTGGATACTAGAACTCTTTCTTTTGTCTTTGATTCCTTTGTTCTATGATGCACCTTTTAAGGAACACGACTAGGCTCATTTGAGATCCAACCCATCACATCTTTGATTCTTGCATGCAATAAATAGGAAGCTATAATATTCCTCTCAAGGCTCTCCTTCCATGAGATTCTTTAAGAGTAAGGGTTTATAGAAGTGTGCTACGTTTTGTGATGTTCTATTAATCATAAGGGGTCTTATATTTTCTTTACTCAAGTTGATTCCAGATGATACTAGGAATGGGAGTTGTCTAAAAAGTAAGAGTTTTGTGGAGATTCAATTGAAGGCTGACATTTGATGAAAACATGAATTGTTCAAGAAGTTTCTAAAATAAGGATGGGTTTTGTTATAAGATCTATGACTAGAGAAATTCAAAGAAGATTTGAGGATGGAAATTTAATGATTTGAAATAAAGTTCAAAGTAAAAGGAGAAAGCATGATACCTGAGTGTCTAGATTCAATGAATATAAGATGGAAGATGATTGAATGATTATGATTAAGAAGAAAAAATGTTGGAGGTTCTTGTGATGTAAAAATAACCTATTTATTTAAGGGATAAATGAGATATTCATATTTATTGATCAATCCATTTGTAAAGGAGAAGATAGAAGGTGAAACTGAGAAAACAAACATTGTGAAATCTAGCAAATGAAGTGCAAAGTTGATGTGTATGTGAGTGGATTGGCCATAAGGAAGAAAGAGGAACAATTGGGGAGGACAAAGAATTAATGAAATAGAGATGTGGAACAATGAAGGTAATTTCATTTTTTATCAGATCATTTTATCATTACAATCTAGAAATTATAGCAAAAATTCTCTTAAACGAGTAGACTTAATAGTCTTATTTATAAATCCTTTTTAAGGTGACATTCCTGTGAATGCTTGTAAGTCCTTTAGAGAAGGCCAATAAATTTAGGAGTGATAAGGTTTAGATGATATTTGGTCCAAAACCCCTAACAGGGTCACATTAATAATGTGTATGTAACCTTTAACCAAATTAGCTCCCAACCAAGCTCACCTCAAAAGAGTAAAAAATTTGGGTTGCTAGGTTTTCCCTTTACAAGGATTCCATGTTAAAATATTTGTGTGTAAATATGTGGATGATTGTGTTGCATATTTATTTCATGTTTACTATTTCATGTTGTTACTTGGTTTAGCTAAGGCTAATGAAGTCTATAGTTAACTTTTATATTAGGTATATAAGCTTGCATTTTACTGGCAAAGATTGTTTTGGTTATTAAGGTGAAGATTGATATGCTATCGAGCTTGTTAATTGAAAGTTGAAATTGTGAAGTTATTGAAAATTGTTATTAAGGACCTAAGGAAAACTTATCCCCCCCTGCCTACTCAGCTATCTAATAATTGGTATTAGAGCTAAGTGCTTGAAGAAGGAAATTTCAAAGGGACATAAGTTAAAGATTTGCAAATGTCTAAGAGAGAGGTTCCTAATTTAAACAAGAAGAGCTTTTCATCATGGAAAAGTAGGATGAGATTATACCTATCAGGAATTGGAGACTATACATTGTACTATCTAGATAATTAATACACTTCACAACCACTTGGATCAATAATGGTTGAGAAGATGAAAGAAAAGAAAGAACACAATACCCTGATGATAGAGATTGTTTCCTCTCTAAATGATGCAAAATTTGATGATGACAAGGACTATGCTACAACCAAGGAGACATGCAATAATATTGTACTTGTTCATGGAGGAGAACATAATGTGATGAGGGAAAAATATGAGATCTTAAGAGGAAAATTTATGATATGAGGATAAAAGAATGATAGAACATTGTAAAATATAGTAACCAAATCAATGAAGTGGTTAATGTCATCAAAGCTATTGGAGGAATCATAAGTGGTAATGATGTTGTAAGTAAAGTAATAATAACCTTATTGTCTATTTAAGCTATAGAGTTTAAACTATTCAATAATTTATAGCTATTCCTAGTAGTGCACTTACTCTTGTTGCTTTAGTCAATAGATTGATTGCTTTTGATTTGAGTAACTTTGATATTAGTTTACGTAACATAGAAAATGTTTTCAAGTCATTTCTAAGAATTAGAATTTCAAGGAGAGATAAGAGTGTACCATCCTAAAATGGATGCACTTTCCTTTGAAGACCTTTTAGCACCCTTTCTATAACACCTTTCTCGGACCATGGATGGACCCATGCTTGATGTCCTCTTTCCCCTTTCTTCTTCTATTTTCTCTCATATTTTGTCTGGTAACTGTTTGTTTTTTGAGTGGCTTCCATAACTTGAACTATGGGACTAGGTCAACTCAGGTGGACCTATTCTAAACTAGGTTGACTAGATCAATCTATTCTAGAACAAGGTCAACTAGGTTGACCTAGTCATGAACAATTCCAAGGCTTAAGGCCTAAAAGGCCTTAGGGGTTTAATTACTTTTATTGTGCTCTCTAGTTGTCTTGTATTGTTTTCCTCCATGAAAAATCATATATAAGGAGGCTTGGAGGCTTCATTTTCATATATCATAATCTCATTCATAAATCATATCTCAAGGAGTTAAATTTATGCATTTTGCATTCAAGGAGTTCAAGCATTTCAAGATAACCAACTTTTCTTAAACATTCACACAAGGAGATTTATATTTAGCATTGAAGGATCCTTTGTGAGAATTTCCTCTTCAAGATCTAGCTTATTTTTGGACATCAAGGGGGGAGATCTACATTGAAGCATTCATCATCTTCTACATTGATACACACTTACATCCATGACACCGTGATCAGATCATGGTAGATCTATTGCAAATTGAGAAGATACCCTATGTTCCTAATTAAAGACCTACAACACATTACACAAAAAATACCTATTAAAAAAGGTTTTGAGTAAGGTGAGTCCTACCATTTATCATTTTTTTTTCATTCATTTACATTTACATTACTCATTTATAATTAATTCCTTAATCTAGGGCTTGACCAAGGCAAGTCCTCATCCAACCCAACAACTCTATGTGTAGGAGTAGGATAATAGGATTTTAGATACTAATCTAGAAATAACTCTTCGAAATATTTTTAGAGAAATTGGTTTGATTTTGTTATAGTGTCATTGGAGTATGTTAAATCCATGGAAATACGTCCTTCCTCTAGGTTGATCTAGTCATTTGTGCCTTTTTGAACATTTTCTAGGTTGCATTCCTTTCATTAAATTCATTCAGGAATGTGCTAATAGATAATTAGAAATAGGTTCAGATCCATGACTTTTAGAGATAAAATACATTTTCCTCTACATATTTCAAGGTGAGTCTTTTATGTTTTATTTTCTTTTACATCTATATCTGAGATCTATTTCTTAATTGGGTTGATTGTATACACATTTGATCTAAATCTACATTTTTAAAAGAAATTTGTTCAATTTCACATACGCACTATCCTATAAGGGCCAAAGAGTACATTTCCTTATATTTCATTCCCCTTTATAATTCAAATTTGGTATTGGCACCCTTCTCCCTTTGGGTTCTAGCTAATCTAATTTGGATTAAAAGTGGAATTGTATTAGGGATTTCCCTCCTTCCCTCACATACATTTTTGAATGGCTTAGTGTCTAGGAAATGGGAGATCTACAACCATATTAAAGAATCTCCCTTTTCTCCTAAATATTTTTGTGAACATGACCAGTCCCCCTTTCTTTGGTGTTAGATTTTTTGAGATTGTAGAGTTAGATTTGGCTATCTTGTGTGTGATTGGATCTATTTTTTATGCTCTTTATTGTATTCACGTGGTTATATCTCATTAGATTTTTCTTTTTTGATCTCCCCTTTTTATGATCTTAATTACATGAAGTCCAACCTATAGCATTCCTATCAACCAAATATGTAGACTCATGGGTTCCTCTAATCATGATTCTTCTTTTCTTCCTAGGACTCATGATAACACTAACATACTTTTTCATGATCTTAATCCTATGGTGGAGCATAAATATTCTCACTCATCCCATGATGAAGATAAATCTTTAAGAGTTCCTCCTTCACAAGTTGATAACCTTTCTCATGAATTTGATAAATTGGAAACTTGGCTTGCACAAGAAAATTAGAATCCTGATAGTGTTTCTAACATTGAAGCCCTTAAGAAGCTGCTTAACAATGATGATAATTTTTTTCTATCTTGCATGGTATATCTATCCTTACTAATACTCATGCTAAGTCTTTCATGAAATTTTCTCAAGTTTTACAATATCCTACTTCTACAACCATTAAACCATCTATTCTAATTTCCACCACTCTTTCTAGCATACCTACATATTCTGTACCTCTTATGATTGCTCATACAAAAATTTGCACTCCTTTAAGAGTTGGTCTTCCTAGCCTTTCACTTCCCATGAGTGTTCTTCCCATTTCCATCCCTTCTTCATTACCTTCATATAATGTGGTTCCTTTTACTTATTCAAAACCTTTACCCATTCCTTCTAATCCTCCACCAACATCCTTGCACATTCCTTCTACCTCTTATAACTTTCCTAATCCATCTAACATACCTATGCCTACTGTTGCATCTTCTGATCCTACTATTAGCACCTTGGTTCAAACCATCACTATATTGCAACAACAACTAGCCCATTTAACTCAATCTAATTATAACATTCCTAAATGCACTGTTGCTAATCCTCATTCCTTAGATAACTTTCATTTTGTTATACCACAACATGTTGAGATACCTCATCTCAAGACTTATAATAGTAAGGGAGATCCTATAATTAATGCTAAAACTTTTGAGACTATATGTAGTGATATTTCTATGACTATAGGCTTATGACTAAGTTATCTCTGCACGCTTTTAGAGATAGACTTGCAATGGTATTTATTTCTACCTCCTTATTCTATCAATTCCTTTCAAACTCTTGCTAATGCTTTCATTCAAAAATTTCAAAATAATATTGGTCCACACATTTCTTTAATGGATTTAGTGTATTGTAAACAAAATGTTAAAGGAGAAGTTACTAATTTTAGTTGTAGATTTAAACATTTTTCTGCTCAGATTTCTTATCCTATTCTTGATCATGATATTTAGTGCATATTTATTTCTAATATATACAAAAAGGCATAAGAGATAAGATTCTCCTTACTAAGTATACCTTATTTTCACATTTATGTGTAGTGCTTCACCATTACCAATTACAAGTGAGTCAACTTGAGAGATCTACTCCAAAAAAACATGTTTAAAATGAGGTTTATGATCACTCCTTTACCTTCTATAATGAATCTCCATCATTGGATGAGATGACATATCCAGTTGCCACCTAGGTGCCCTGCACCACAAGTTTCAACATCACATGAGATGGGGTTGCAAAATCAAAATAGAATCCAATCTCCAAAAAGAGAGACATTATTGTAGGTGTCATAAACATGATCTTGTAGCATTGAGAATGGTATTCATACCTTGCACAAGCTCTGAGATATGTCTCATCAAAGATCATTGCCCTATGGCATTTAATGACTCTTAGGGACAATTTGGTTCGGTGTGTCTGTGAACATTCAAGTGCTCAATAGGATGATAAAATTTTGGGGCTAGGGTTTACTCAACTACCCAAAGCAAACATAATTGATATTTTGATCCCACAACGAATGGTGAGAGAGTTTCAACAATTGGCAACTTTGTATTGGCCAACACTACAAGTTTCAACAATTGCCCAAGATGCAGTCGAAAAATCAAAATCAAATTTGATCTCCAAAAAGTGAGAGAGGTTATTGTAGGTCTCAAAAACATGGTCCTATAGCACCTAGAATCACATCCATACCTCACATGAGCTTTGAGATATGCACCATTAAAGATTGTTGCCCTATGGCATTTCGTGACTCTTAAGGTCAATTTAGTTTAGCATGCCTGAGAAATTTTGAGCACTCAATGGGATGGGAGGAGCTTGGGGCTAGGGTTTATCCAGCCACTTAGAGCCAATGGAATAAATGATTCAATCCCATGATGAGTGGTGAGAGAGATTTGGCAGTTGGTAACTTTATACTCGCCAATATTATAAGTTTCAGCATCACCCAAGATGGGGTCACAAAATCAAAATAGAATTGGATCTCCAAAATGTGAGAGAGATTGTTTTTGGTCTCAACAACATGATCTTGCAATACCTAGAATCACATCCATACCTTGCACGAGCTTGGAGATATGCCCTACCGAAGATCATTGCCCTATTACATTTAGTGACTCTTAGGTTCGATTCAATTTGGTGTGCCTAAGAATGTTCAAGCACTCAATGGGATAGGATGAGCTTAGGGCTAGGGTTTACCCAACCACCTAGAGCTAATAGAATGGATAGTTCAATCCCATGATGAATGGTGAAAGAGATTCGATAGTTGGCAACTTTGTCCTAGTCAACACTACAAGTTTCAAAATCAGCGAAGATGGGGCCACAAAATCAAAATGCCAAAAAGTGAGATATTATTGTAGGTCTCAGAAACATATTCTTATAATACTAAAATTGCATCCATAACTCTCATGAGCTCTGAGATATGCCCCATCAAAGATTGTTGCCCTATGGCATTTAGTGACTGTTAGGGTTGATTTAGTTTGGCATGCTCAAGGATGTTTGAGCACTCAATAGGATGGGGAGGGGCTTGGGGATAGGGTTTACCTAGCCACTTGGAGCTCATAGAATAGATAGTTTGATCCCATAATGAATGGTGAGAGAGATTCAACAGTTGAAAACTTTGTACTGGCCAACACTACAAGTTTTAGCATCACCTAAGATGAGGCCACAAAATCAAATGGAATCTGATCTCAAAAAAGAGAGAGGTTATTGTAGGTCTTAGAAACATGGTCTTGTAGCACCTAGAATCACATCCATACCTCACACGAGCTTTGAGATATGTCCCATCAAACATTGCTACCCTATGGCATTTAGTGACTCTTAGGGTTGATTTGGTTCGACATGCTTAAGAGCATTTGAATGCTCAATAAGATGGGAGGAGCTTGGGGATAGGGTTTACCCAGCCACCCAGAGCTAATGGAATAGATAGTTTGATCTCATGATGAATAGTGAGAGACATTCAACAATTGGGAACTTTGTACTGGCTAGCACTATAAGTTTTAGCATCACCCGAGATGGGCTACAAAATCAAAATGGAATCTGATCTCCAAAAAGAGAGAGAGAGAGGTTATTGTAGGTCTCAACAAGATGGTCATATAACACCTAGAATCTTATCCATACCTCACACGAGTTATGAGATATGCCTTATCAAAGATTTCTGCCCTATGGCATTTAGTGGCTCTTATGGTTGATTCAGTTCGGCATCCCCAAGAATGTTTGAGCACTCAATGGGATAGAAGGAGCTTGAGGCTAGGGTTTACTTGGCCACCCAAAGTTAATAGAATAGATATTCTAATACTATAATGAATGGTGAGAGAGTTTCAACAATTAGAAACTTTGTACTAGCCAACACTACAACTTTCAACATCACTTGAGATGGTGCCGCAAAATCAAAAAAAAAATTGATCTTCAAAAAGTGAGAGAGGTTATTGTAGGTCTCAATAACACAATCTTGTAGCACCTATAATCACATCCATACCTCGTAGATCTTTGAGATATGCCCCATCAAAGATTGTTGCCCTATGGAATGTAGTGACTCTTAGGGTCGATTCGCTTCGGTGTGCTTGAGAACGTTCAAGCACTCAAGAAGATGGGAGGAGCTTGGGGTAAGGGTTTACATGGCCATCCAGAGCTAATGAAATAGATAGTTTAATTGCACAAAAAATAGTGAGAAAGATTCGACAATTGGTAACTTTGTATTGGCCAACACTACAAGTTTCAACTTCGCTCAAGATGGGTCTACAAAATAAAAATGAAATCCAATCTTTAAAAAGTGAGAGAGGTTATTGTAGGTCTCAACAACATAGTCCTATAGCACCTAGAATCAAATCCATACCTTGCATAAGCTTCGAGATATTCCCCATGAAAGATCACTTTCATATGGCATTTAAATACTCTTACGGTCGATTTGGGTCGACATGCCCAAGAATGTTTGAGCACTCAACGAGATGGCAAGAGCTTGAGGATAGGGTTTATTAGACCACTTGGAGCTAACAAAATAGATAGTTTCATCCCATGATGAATGGTGAGAGAGAATTGAAAGTTGGCAACTTTACACTGGCCAATAGTACAAGTTTTATAATCACTTGAGATGGGGCTACAAAATCAAAATGAAATCCGATCTCCAAAAAGAGAGAGAGATTATTTTAGGGCTCAACAACATGGTCTTGTAGCACCCAAAATCACATCTATACCTCACACAAGCTCTGAGATATGCCCCATCAAATATCACTGCTCTATGGCATTTAGGGACTCTTAGGGTCGATTCGGGTTGACATGCCTGAGAATATTTGAGTACTCAATGGGATAGGAGGAGCTTGGGGATAGGGTTTACCCAACCACCTAGAGATAATAGAATTAATAGTTTTATCCCACAATGAATAGTGAGAGAGATTCAATAGTTTCCAACTTTGTACTAGCCAACACTACAAGTTTCAGCATCACCTGAGATGGGGCCACAAAATCAAAATGGAATTTGATCTCCAAAAAGTGAGAGAGGTTATTATAGGTCTTGGAAATATGGTCCTATAGCACCTTGAATCACATCCATACCTCCCACAAGCTCTAAGTTATGCCCATCAAAGATCACTTCCCTATGGCATTTAGTGACTCTTAGAGTCGATTTGGTTTGGCATGCCTAAGAACATTCAAGCACTCAACAGAATGGGAGGAGCTTGGGGCTAGGCTTTACCTGATCACTAATAGCTAAAGGAATAGATAGTTTGATCCCATGATGAACAATGAGAGAGATTCGATAGTTGGCAACTTTGTGCTGGCCAACACTACAAGTTTCAACATTACTAAGATGGGGACGCAAAATCAAAATGAAATCCAATCTCTAAAAAGAGAGAGATAGGTTATTGTAGGTTTTAGTAACATGGTATTGTAGCACCTATAATTGCATCCATGCTTCCCATGAGCTCTGAGACATGCCTTGTCAAAGATCACTGCCCTATGGCATTTAGTGACTCTTAGGATCAATTCGGTTTGGTGTGCGTGAGAATGTTTGAGTGCTCAATAGGATGTGAAGAGCTTGGGACTAGGGTTTACCCAGCCACCTAGAGCTAATGGGATAGACAGTTCAATCCCACAATGAACGGTAAGAGAGATATGAGCAAGATATGTATGCCTGGGCCACTTTGTGCAAGATATGAGAAAAAGTTGCTAATTAGGCAAAATTGGGTCTTTTTGAGTTTTTGGTCAAGATAGCCTAAGATTAGGTGTTTTTAGTTGTTTTTTAATAGTTTGGAACCTTTTCCAAGTCCCAGAAGTGAAATCTAGTGAACTTTTCAAAATTTGCACTTTTCGTGCAAAATTGTAAAAGTTGCTTAAAAATGCAAATTTGACTAGAAACCTTCTAACCTTCAAAACTATGTTTCCCATGCTCATATACCTGAGCATGAATAGTTACAACTTCCCAAACTTCCATTTCCAAATTTTTACAAAAAATGCAAAAGTTGCTTAAGCAACTTTTTGAGCAACATTGCAACTTTTGAGCAATTTTTGCTCGTTACATATTTAGGTCAAATGGCTCCACCTAGGACTATTCTAGGACCCTAGTTAAGATTCCTAGGACCTGTTAGCTAACCAAATACCTTAGTTTCCCATGAATATTCAAAGGTGATGAATAAGCAATTGGCTACCAACAATAGATATTTCAAAGACATTGAAAACACTATCTATTATTCTTGTAAGATAAATGAGGTACTAATTTTGAAAATAAGATTAAAATGATTCCCATCAGTGGCATGGCCAAGAACTAATTTTTCAATAAAGTGACTAATAATTGGCTTGACTCCCCATGCCTTATTATTCCAATAGAGGAAATCTTAATATATAGAGGAATTGTAGCTACGTCTATTAAATATACAAAGGAAGATATAGAAATCTTGCTTAATAGAAAGATTAATCTGAGTAAAAAGGACATTTCAGAAGAAAATAGTTATTTTGGTGCCATCTAGGGTATGCTAATTACTTAGGATGAAGAGACAAAACCTACAACTATTGGGAAAGAGTGCACATGTACACAAACACAAAATTTTTAGATAGAGAAGTATCAAGTGTTATAGAATTATCCACAGAGCAATGTGAAGTGAAGCCTCAAATTGGCTCATTAGTAGGCAAAGAATTTGGTCACACACTTTATTATAGTACCACAAATGTTTCAATTATAAATTTCTATTCATCAATGGATTTGCATTTATAGGACTTGGGAAGCTAGGATACTCAAGCTGGGCATTATCCCTCAAAGTTCTCATCGAAATATATTAATGATCTTAACATAACAACAAAAAGCTCATTGCCACCTTTTAATGGAGATTTGACTTTAAATGGAGATTTTTAGTTCCCAAACATGTCCTAGTCAAGTAGATGACAAGGATTTTGCTTGAGTAAAGGGGATACTAGTTTATTAAGGTATCTTTATGATCTCACTTGCATTCAGTTACTATTTTTTAAGCGGCTAACGAGCTACTTTAGTGTGAGATTTTTGTAATAGATAATGTCCTCATACAAGGACATGCCATTTTTTGTAAATATTTTCTATTGTAAAGGATTAGTGAGCAATATCCGTAATGTCCACTTTTGGGACTAAAGAATATAACTATTAAAATTGCAAAGCTTCCATGCTATTGTAATGAAGATTATGTGCAATATCATTTTGCTAATTCTACTTTGGTAAATAATATTGTATACAAATCTAAGAATAATCTGGTTCTTAATTGTCTGACTATTATGAATGACTTATTACCTTTGGTTTGGAAAAATCTTTGTTGTATACAATACTCAATATTGGTATTCCTTTATATTTTTTATTGGTTAATGTTCATATATGCATAAATACCCTTTAATGATGTTCCTTTTTTTTATTGGATGCACTTGCTTCATATTCTCAGAATGATTATTCATTACCTAGTGGAGGTTTGTGTCTCTTCAACATCTCATCAAGAGTAGTGTCTCTTCCATGCATCCCCTACTCTCTCTCTCTCTCTCTCTCTCTCTCTCTCTCTCTCTCTCTCTCTCTCTCTCTCTCTCTCTCTCTATTCAATCTAATGAACCAACTAGATCTGCTTTACATTTTAATGTCTCAAGTATTACCTCATGGTCTAACTCACGAACCTTCCAAAGAGTCTTGTTATGTGGTTTTCCACCATATTTTATGAAGTGGACATTTTATGCCACAACATGGTTCGAATAATGAAGAATCTTCCTTTCTGTTTGCCAATCCTCAAATAACCACAAGTTAGGGTTCTTCATAGAATATCATCTAAGCCATGTGTTGGTTACAACCACCACATTGATATGGTACTCTAAACCTTCACCATCTATAACTGAGTGATCCAATTTTTGTTTGGCTTGGACACAATGACACAAATAATAGTTTGTCCCTTCTTCATTGTCTTCAGGTGTAATAACAACAAAAACATGACCCACAGTGATAAATGTACAAAATGTGGTCATTAATTAAAAAAATACTTAGGTAAAAGTTATAAAGTTACATATTGAAATTATAAAGATATATATATATATCTTTAGCATTTTTTCATTCTTGCATTCTCTCATCCTGATGATGGATCATAGAGTGTGATCCAAAACGTTGATGCTAAAAAAATGAACACAATCAAATTATTCATTAGTTTTGCAATTTTATTTGTTCACATAGTAGTTTCATTTTATCTCTTTTAATTTCCAAATCTCTCCCTCTCTTTTGTTGTTTGATTTTTTGGTTTCTTCCTTGGCATGATGATGATTTATTTATGTCAAATTATTCAAACATTCAAATTACTTAAAATTTGTAAATTACAAATCATTCAATACATATAAAAATTATAATTTATTTCAATGAATACACAATATATATTAGACAACTTGTCAATTTCTAACCATTTCCAAATAACAATTCATACATACATACAAATTTTAATGAATTTGCTATATATTAAACAACTTGTCAAATTATAATCAAATTTGTCTCTATATAGTAACAAAGAATATTTAAAAGGGACTACACTAAACTTTTCTATAGAAAGAATGTTTAAAAATCCTTCAAATAGTATATCCAATTATTGAATTTGGTATTTGATAGCTTCAAATAGAATGAAAGAATGTTCAAAAAGCCTTCAAATAGTGTATCCAATGATTGAATATGGTGTTTGCTAACTTCTAACAACATGAAACCTGTGTTTTCTATCAGAACACTAGAACACACAACAGACAAAAAATAAAATATGGATCAGCAGGGACCCAAACTTTTGTTATGACCATTTTTTGGTGTTTGCATATAGTGTGTATGCACTATAGCACATATTCCCTCTAAAGCACATGCGCACTATAGTGTGTACGCACTATGTGAAAAATCTATCTCTCCCTATCCCACCCTCTCCCATCCCCTACTCTCTCCCTCTCTCCCACTCCCTACTCTCTCTCATCCCCTACTGTCTCTCACACACACTCCCATCCCATTCTCTCTCTCTCACTCCCTACTCTCTCTCTCTCTCTCTCTCTCTCTCTCTCTCTCTCTCCCCCATCCCCTAATCTCTCTCTCTCTCTCTCTCTCACACACACACAGACACACACACACACACACACACACACACACATACACACACACACACACACACACACACACACACACACACACACACACACACACACACACACTCCTATCTCTCTCTCTGTCTCTCTTCCTCTACTCTCACTCTCTCACTCTCTCTCCTCTCCCACCCTCTACTCTCTCTCTCTCTCACACACTCCCATCCCTACTCTCTCTCTCTCTCCCATCCCCTACTCTCTCTCCCTCCCACCCCTTACTCTCTCTCACTCTCTCTCCCATTCCCTACACTCTCTCTCATATGCACACACTCCTATCTCTCTCTCTCTCTCTCTCTCTCTCACTCTCGCTCTCTCCCCCTCCCTCCCTCCCTCCCTCCCTCCCACCCCCTACTCTCTCTCTCTCACTGACACTCTCTCTCTAACATCCCCTACTCTCTCTTACACACACACTCCCATCCCCTATGCTCTCTCTCTCTCCTTCCCATCCCCTACTCTCTCTCTCACACACTTCCATGCCCTCCTCTCTCTCTCTCCTCCCTCTCCCTCTCCCACTACCTACTTTCTCTCTCTCTCTCTCTCTCCCATTCCCTACTCTCTCTCTCTCTCATTCTCTCACCCCCTACTCTGTCTCACTCTCTCTCCTATCCCCTACTCTCTCTCTCCCACCCTACTCTCTCTCTCTCTCTCTCTCTCTCTCTCTCTCTCTCCCATCCCCTACACACACACACACACTCTCTCTCTCACACACACTCACTCCCATCCCTCTCTCTCTCTCTCACTCTCTCATCACCCTCTCTCTCTCTCTCTCTCTCTCTCTCTCTCTCCTCTCCTATCCCCTACTCTCTCTCTCTCACACACACTCCCACACTGCCTCTCTCTTTCTCCCACTCCCTCTCCCACCACCTACTCTTTCTCATTCTCTCTCTCTCTCCCCCATCCCCTACTCTTTCTCTTTATCCCACCCCCTACTCTCTCTCTCTCTCATCCCCTACTCTCTCTCTCTTTCTCTCTCTCTCCCCCACCCCCTTCTCTCTCACACACACACTCTCTCTCTCTCTCTCATCCCCTACTCTCTCTCTCTTTCTCTCTCTCTCCCCCACCCCCTTCTCTCTCACACACACTCTCTCCCATCCCCTACTCTCTCTCTCTCTCTCTCACACACACACACACACACACACTCCCATATGTCTCTCTCTCTACTCTCTCTCCCCTCCCATCCCCTACTCTCTCTCTCATACACACACACACACACATTCCTATCCCCCCTCCCTCTCACTCTCCCTCTTCCACCACCTATTCTCTCGTTCTCTCTCCCATCCCTTACTCTCTCTCTCTCTCTCACCCCCTACTCTCTCTCTCTCACTCTCTCTCCCATCCCCTACTCTCTCTATATCTGTCTCTCTCTCCCCCACCTCCTACTCTCTTTGTCTCTCTCTCTCTCTCATATCCCCTACTCTCTCTCTCTCCCTCCCTCCCACCCCCTACTCTCTCACTCACATGCTCTCTCTCTCTCTCTCACTCTCTCTCCTCTCCTATCCCCTACTCTCTCACTCTCTCTCTCCCCTCTCCCATCCCCTCTCTCTTTCTTTGCCTCTCCCTCTCCCTCTCCCTCTCCCTCTCCCACCACCTACTCTCTCTCTCACTCTCTCTCTCATCCCCTACTCTCTCTCTCTCTCTTTCCCACCCCTACTCTCTCTTTCACTCTCTCTCCCATCCCCTACTCTCTCTCTTCCACCCCTTCTCTCTCTCTCTCTCTCTCTCTCTCTCTCTCTCTTCCCCTACTCTCTTTGACACACACACACACATTCCCATCCCTCTTTATACCCCCCCCTCTCTCTCTCTCCCACCCTATAGTCTCTCTCCCTATCTCCCTACTCTCTCTCTCTCTCTCACTATCTCTTCTCTCCCATCCCCTAATCTCTATCTCACACATACTCCCATCCCCTACTCTCTGCACTCACTCTCACACACACACACTCCCATCCCCTACTCTATTTCACTCTCTCTCCATCCCCTTCTCTCTCTTTCTCTCACAACCATCACCTCTCTCTCTCTCTCTCTCTCTCTCTCTCTCTCTCTCTCCCCATCTCCTACTTCCTCTCTCTCATCCCCTAATATCTCTCTATCCCTATCTCCCTATCCCACCTTCTATGATCCCCTACTCTCTCTCTATTTCTCCCTTCCTCTCTCCCTATCCCAACTCCTACTCTCTCCCCATCCTCTAATCTCTCTCATTCTCTACCCTCTCTCCTTCCCTCTCTATTGAAATTTAGGCTTTAAGAGTGTGTGCACACTAAAGTACATATGTGCTATGCAAGCCTAAATGGAAAAATTCTTTAAATAGTGCACACATTATTTAAAGATTTGGATTCTACAAAGCCTAAGGCTTGGTTTTTCCTTGGGGATCCAAACCAAAGGTTTGGAGTCTCTAAACTAGTCTGAGACATGTTTTTCTATAAACATACAAAAAATGATTAGTTTTTCTTGTGTTCTCTCCTTCAAGTTTCCTTGTGGTTGAGCATTGATAAAATTAGGTTACATGACATTGTAGATCTCTATGTTAGTTATATAACCATACAATTTATTTTTTATTTGAACTATTTCAAGCCTTTCAATTATAATTTATTTTGAATGAATGTCCATTTTCTATCAAAAACCAATATGTACTAATTGGGCTGTAGATTTTAGCTCGTTCATCAAATTTCACAATAACTTAGTTTTTTAGAAACTAGACTCCATTCTACACACTTTGAAAAAATTAAGTTATGATTTTAGATTAGTTTTCAATCATTTCTAGGGGGAGCACATAGATATTTCACATTTTTGGGATGTGTCCAATTAAAAAATTCATTAAAAAATTACACATTATAAAATTACCCAAAAAATCTAGGATAAACTAAACAACGTTAGGTAACTTTTGACCAGAGCGATTAAATAATTTCAAAAAACTTCAAATTTTAGGGGGGCCACACTTTGCACTATGTTATATTTTTTCTTAATAAACAATACCACTTTCTATGGCCCCATTTTTTGAGGACCTAAATCTAAACCATTTTATAAAAAAATTAGTAGTTTAGAAACTAGATTCAAAGGAATTCTACTTTTGTTTTTGTCATATCTTAATATTATGAGTGTAACTATCTTAAAATTCTTGTTGAAGTTTATAAATTATTGATTTCAAAAAAAAGTGGCCCTTATACCCCACTTTTGGCACTACAACTTGGTGCACTTACCCTTGTTGAAGTATTCCATATTTTCGTAAACCCTACCAAGCATGGCATCCTCTAGTAGCAAAGCCAAGAAGGAGTTTGAGATCTTGATTCAAGGAGTTGAGTGGAAAGCACCAGACTTCAAGTTAAGTCAGGCAAATGCAAAAACACTTGATCCAACTAAAGCTCACTCACAAATTCCACCAAAGGTACTACTAGTTAATGATATTCACTCACATTTTTGTTGTTCAATTTCTTGAATTGAAACCCTAGAAATTGATGAAACTCTAGAAAAGTTGTGTGTGAATGGTACATTGAAACCCGAGCATCAACACTTGGAAAACAAGGGCTTAATTCACATCCCATACATACCCTGAGAATTTTAGATAAAATGGATAAGGTTTATCCTTAGCTGTGTACACAATGGGTAGCTATGGTTGGAGCAACCTATTCCCATAATGAAGAAAATGATTCATTGAATCACTGGGCTTCCAATGTTGACCAAAAAAAAAACTACCAAAACCCTAAGTCAGGTAGAATTGGAAAATAAAACTCTTGTCAAACGGGATGGAAGAGGTATGAAGATTAGCTATGTAGCTGACATAGAGTTGAAGTTTGGAATTCATGTAATCACACACAAAATATATAGCTCTAGTCATCTCAACAACGTATCTTGTGAGGTAGTTGATCTCACTCTCAAGGTGGTGAATCACAACATGTTCTTTGACCTTGCTGAGCTAATTTTGAACTAATTCAACAAGAACATCGAGAGCATTAAAACATTGAAGAATAACCCATGTAAGTTTGGTTCACTTTATACCTATTTATTCTTCTATGCACAAAATTTTTTCCCTTCAAAAGATATAGTTGTATGGAGAAAAGATGTGCCTGTACTATGTCAAATCAATGAGTATATAGTAGAGATGGGTGAGAACTATGTTATTATCATAGATAATTATTTTGATTTATTCAAAGAAAAGATGAATAATAGATTTAGAATTTGCAAGAAACTTGTAGAAGATTACAAGGATGATTTTTTTTTATGGTGGACTGTGACAAGGTATACATTCAAGTAGTCAAACCTAGATTGGTGTGGGTTAAGCCTCTAGGCTATGAGGTTAACACTATTGACACCAAGGACATCATATAGGCATTGTTGAATGAACCTGTAGATCCCAAGGCTACATATTTTGGTACATATGATGAAGCCAAAGCTAGAATTGAACTAGAAATAAAGCTTCCTCAGGCTATTAGAAAAGGAAAGAAGAGAATAGAAAAACTAAAAAAAAATAGTTCTACTCTCCTATTAACAGAAGGGAAAGGAGATGATGTGGTGGAAGATGATTCAAAAGATGAGGCAGATGAAATTAAATTAGAAGAAGAAGACCCAATCATGAAGAAAGGTAAGGTTATCATAACCAAACCTACCAAGTCATCTACTATAGTATTTACTAGAAGGATATATAGAAAGAAATTGAAATTAGGTGAAGAATTAGAGGATGTTATTTTCAAATGGCCTCCACCCACATTTCAAGAGAAACTAAAAAAGATTGATTTTGGAGCTAGCATGTTTTTTTTAAAATAATTAAGATATGAGACCAGAAATGTAGAAGAGAAGATGCAAGTTGAAGACATGCTTATTTCTAAGCTAGGCAAATGGAAATATTCACCCAATCAACTTTCACAACATATTCCCAAAGAACTGATGGAAAGAACAAGCCAAGATGGGAATATATCAAGAAAAATACAAAGGATATATATGAGTAGACTTTGAGACAACTCATGTTGAGCCTTAATGAAAAAGAAGTAAAAGAGTCGATGAATTAGAATGAAGGAAAACTAACTTTGAAATTTAACACTTGCTTGATATTGATTAATGACATTGAAAATGTGGTAAAGAATGCCACTAATACATGGAAGAATATCTACAATCATCATCAAAAGAGTGATTTTGTTGTTCATATCAGTGATAAAGATGAAAAAGAAGAAAAGGACAATGGTGATGAAGAATAAACAAATGATGATAATAAAGATGATGAGGAGCAAGAACAGGAAGTCACCGAGGAGAATCTCCCTGAGATTCAGAGCATTGAGTAAATTGACCCTGAAAAGATTGTAGTAGGAGTTATGGCCTCATTTCCTCACTCTTTGAGAAATTTTTTTAAGCCATCAAGCTTAGAGAAAGCTTTTGCCAAGTTGGTTGTGGAAAACACTACAAATCCAAGCACTCAACTAATCTTTGCACTTGTTCAGCTAATTACTTCATTGAGCGAAGTGATCAACACTTCATCTACTGAGTAGTCAATGCTTCCTTGTTCATCATATTTGGCTACTTAGAAACTACATACTTCTACAATCAGTACAATATCTACTTTTGTTGCTAGTCATTCTATTTCCATTATTGTTACTATTCCCAATGCACAAGTAGTTAGTACAAAGACAATTAAGAGCAAGCTTCAAATGAGTGCTAAGGTTTATAGCAAAGGAAAAGATAAAGAAGAAGACATTGATCTTGATGAAGATATAGTTATCCCAAATTGGGATATCTCTACTATGAATCTTGATCAAATGCATGTAGTAGGTGAGCTTTTGTAGAAGAAATCTAATAAATAGAGGCTTAGAGAGGAAAGAAATAGAGAAAATCAAGTGCTAGAAGATGCAAAGAACATACTTGCAGATGCACCTAGTACTGAGGTTGATACTTCTCAACCTATTTTAGCTCAATTAGAAGAAGTTGTTCATAAATTAAATGAAGATCTAAATGGGAAAGACAAATTTTTGCAAAGAGAAGAGAATAAATTTGAAAACAAAGTATTGGAGCTAGTTGAACAAAAGATTGCAATATATCAAGTAGACTTGTCTACTATTCTCAGCTCATTGGAAACCTCTACCAACAACATCACTTCTCTATTTAGTAAACTGTGTGATATAGCTATCTTTACTCAAGAAATCAAAGATAAAATCTCCAAGATAGATGAAGACCTAAAGGCAAGTGCACAACAATTTTCACTTGACCCGAGCTACAATTCTTCTCATTACATAAAAATTAGATTTTTGACAGATATGCAAGCTGTATTACTAAGGGAAGAAGCCAGGATAAAGGCCACACTTGTATTCATACAAGGAATGATTCTTTTGAACATGGATGCATTTCAAAAACACATTACACATGCCAAAACTCTCATCCATGACAACAACTTATCCATAGATGATCACATGATGGACTTATAAATAGAAGTTGAAATTGCATTACATGCAAGCAAGGTGTTACAAGAAAATTGGGACAAGACAATGTCATTGATTTTAAAGGTACATTATGACTTCTTGTCACATTTTGGCATTATTGTATAGCATACACCTTTGGCATTTATGTCAAAAAGGGAGAGAATATGTAAAAGGGGAGAACATGTGATGTTGCAATAAAAGGGGAGAAGATGAGAAAATATATATAACATGTAAAGTATATTGAATATCTATATGAGAGAGCATCATAATATTATACATATACATGTACAAATATTTAGATAAACATCTCTTACAAAAGCAATTTTGAAAAATCTCAAAAAATAGAGTGTGTTACTGAGTTGAAGACACGAGATGGAAAAAAAAGATTTTTTTGAAATTTTTGAGAGTTTAGTTTTGGTTGATAAGTGTTTTTTGTCACTGATTCCAAAGGTGGATATTGTTGACATTATAGTCAAGTTTGTTTGTTTTTGACACACACACACTTAATCAAATGGTTAGTAGCTACCAAGTTCTAGGAACAATATTTAGTTCACACCAAGCAATATCCACTAATTTGGTAATTATAAGTGTAAACTGAGCTTCATAGTGTTTACTGAGTTTCTTAGTACAAACTGAGCCCTCTTGTATCTACCAAGTTCATAGCTTTAGTAATGTGAATCTAGTATTGATCGAGATATGCAGGGTCAACTAAGTGATTCATTTTATATCAAGCTCATAGTGATAGTGTTGACCACGCTATGCAGTATCAACCAAGTGATTCAGTTTATATGACGAGTTTTGTAGTGTTCACCGAGTCACTAGTGCAAACCAAGTTTAGACTACTTGGAACTGATTAGTATGAGCAGAGATTCTATGTCTAATGAGTGCATGACAATGTTGAGTGTTGAAAATGGTTGCCAAGTGTTAGAACCTCACCAAGTTTGTCTTCAAAACCTGAGTACCTATAGTTGGGCCAACTTTGTGTATTTTGGTGAAACTTTTATTATAGCCCACTTTGATAAATTTTTAATTGGATTGGTATATATGTAATGTATTGTATCACATCCAAAGAAATATGGAATAAAGATAGAAAGATGTGTATAAGAACAGAAGTGCAAAGTAAAAGAGCTACAAGCAAGATAAGGAGCAACAAAGATTTATCTCTCATAGAAAGGTGATCATTACACTCCAAAGGAATCTCACTCAACAAATCAAAGTTGTAGATTAGAGATCAACCACTAGTTCATCCTAATAGGTGGAATAGTTAAATCCTTATACAAGGTAGACTTAACAATCTTTCATAAATTTCTTTACCAAGTACATACTTCACTATATGTTTGTAAATCCTTTTGCAAGGTGGACCTAGCAATCCTTATTGCTCCTAACAGGGAAGATTATTAGAAGTGATCATTGTAAGCCTTAACAGGCCAACTTTTATACTGCAGTACTAAAGTTCATGGGTATCATCCCCACTCCAGATTTACTTTCTATTTGGAAGGTTTATAGGTTACCATATTTTGTGTCAAAGTGTTATAAATGTTTTAGCGCTTTTATTTTTTCATGCATGCAATTAGATCAAAATACATATGAAGGATTAATTGGTGAATTAAGATTAAGTTTTATTGGTTACTGATTCACCCCTCCCCTCTAAGTGACCTAGTCTATCTTATATTTCCAATAACCTTGGCTAATGTACATGTTATTAGTAATGAAGAGTTAATTGGTATAGATAAGGATTTACCTAACATGCTTTCTATATAGCTTACAATCACATCTAGTAATGAGCATAGTGACTCCTAAACTAATTTCTTAGAACTAGCTATAATTTGTATGGTGATGGTTGTTGTTCCTATTGCAAGTCATCATCCTTCCCTTAGAATTTTAGATCAAAATGTTGGGGGGGGAGGGGGGGGGGGGGTGTGGTTAGGGGCATGCAAAATGCTTGATGTGGACTTCATTTACCATGGTAGTCTTTGTGTTTTTTAGTTGTGTTTTCTCTATGTCATGTTTTTGTTATATATATTTTGATTTTATTTCTTTAGATGATCATTGTTGCTTTTTTGGGCACAAGAGGATAAAGTGATCACCCTATTATTTGTATTCTATCTATACCTCTTTACTTCTATATGTTATAGTATGTTATGGCATACTTGTTCTATTGTTTGTAGTAGTGATCTTTTGTATTCTTCTTAGTTTCTTATGATATGGTAGCACCGATTCTTTTTGGTCTCCATGTTATTAGTCCAAAAAGATTCTTCTTTGTAACTCTTACATATCTTTTCCTCCATTTTTTCATAGTTCTACTTCTTTTTGGGAATGATTATATTTCATACTTGATATAATATTATATATTATCATATAATCTTATTGATCCAAACATTAGTAGATCCCTTCATGTTTTCTCTTTTGTTATGTTCTCATTTCTCTTGACATAATTATCTTCTTGGGGGCATCTCATAGTGTAAATGTTATTAAGTATATGAATATACACTTTTGTTGAAGATGTTCTCCCTTTAAGCTTCTTGTGATCACTTTAACATGGGGGCATACACTCTACTCATCCTTTGATCATGAAGTAAAAATATAGATTATATATGTAGCTTTGAGTACTTCAGCCTTAAGTGCTTGGTATGATTTATAAGTTATCCCAAATCTATGCATTGTTATTTCATGTTTTATCTTTCTTTCTTTCCTTCTTGTTTCCTAGAAATATTGATAGTTCCTAGGGGTTTGGTCTCTTTCTGGATCTCTCTCTAAACCTTTGATAGTTTGCGAGTCTTAATCCTTGCTTTGAACCCTTCTTTTGACTACCAATAGTCTAGAAAGTCTGGTCTTCTTTTGATCCCTTAAGGATACACACATCCTTATGCCTAAGGTACTTTCAATTCTTCTTTTTCGGACATGGAGTTCCCTTCAAATTGAATTCTTTGATGGACATAATAGCATGCCACACATGTTTTCTAGATCATTTGGTTAATCTTTGATGGGTTGACTAGCATGCTACACACTTTTTCTAGACCATTTAACACCACCCTCTTTTGTGGAGACCTTTCCCCCTTTTTTCTTTTTTCCTGCTTCTTGTCTGATTCACAATAAGGCCCACACACCCTATTGGGTAAGTAACTATTCTCCTTAGTAGTTTTTATGTCTATTATTATGATTTTGGATGTGACAAAGGCTTAAGTTTCTTGGGGGATTGATGATTCTTTGCCTCATATATCGTGTGAGATTAACTCTTTTCTCTTGATCTACTTTATCATGAGTTTTCAAGGAAAATTATATTTCCACTAAAGTGGGGGTTAAAATTATCATCTTAAAATGGATTCTCTTTGCTTTTAAGATCTTTTATTGCCCTCTCAATAATGCTTTTCTCAAACAATGGATGAAGCCATGCTCAATGTTTCCTTTGCCCTATCTTCTTCCATTTCTCCCATATTTAATTACATAATCTTTCTATGGCTTCCCTAAGTCATCCTATTTTGGACTAATTTGACCCAAGTCAATCTAGTCCCCATTAAATTCAAGGCTTAGGGTTTGAAAGGCCTCAGGGGTTCAATTAGTCTTACTATACTCTCCAATTGGCTTGTATTACTTTCCCACTCAAAAAAATATATATAAGGAGGCTTGGAGGATTAATTTTCATATATCATGATCTCACTCGCAATTCATATATCAAGGAGTGAAATTTCTACCTTTTTCATTCAAGGAGTTCAATCATTTTAAGACAATCAAGCATTCTTAAACATTCAAGCAAGGAGATTTCTATCTAGCATTGAAGGATCCTTTGTGGGAATTTCCTTTTCAAGATCTAGCTTATTTTTGTCCATCAAGGGAGGAGATACACATTGAACAATTCATCATCATCTACATTAATGTACACTTACATCCATAACACCATGATAGGATTATGGTAGATCCATTGAAAATTATAGAGATACCCTACATTCATAATTTAAGACAATACATTTTTAAAAAAAAATCCTTATTAACAGGGGTTTTGAGTAAGGTGAATCCTGACATTTATTTCTCTCTTTTTTTAGTCATTTACATATACATTTCTCATTTACACTTAATTCCTTAATCTAGGGTTGTACTAAAGAAATCCCTCATCCAATCCAACAACAAAAATCCTTCATTATTTATGTGTAGGAGAAGGATAATAGGATTTCACATGTAGATCTAGAAATAACTTTTCAAAATATTTCTAGAGAAGTTGGTTTGATTTTTTAATACTGTCATTGGACTCTAACAACTCCATGGAAAGATTTCCTTCCTCTAGATTGACCTATTGTCTTCTTGCCAAATGATTTCTAGGTTTTGTTCCTTTCATCAATTCATTCACAAATCTATAGTCAGATATTCAAAAATATGATTGGATCCTTGACTTTTGGAGCTCAATTACATCTTCCTCTACAAGTTTCAAGGTTAGCCTTTTATGTTTTATTTCCTTTCACATCTATATCTTAGATCCATGTCTTCATTTAGCTGATTGTATACACATAGCATCTAGATCTACATTCTTTAAAGGGGTTGGTTCAATTTAACATACTTATTATCCTATAAGGGCCAAAGAGTGTATTTCCTTATATTGCATTCCCCTTTATATTTTGAATTTGGTATTAGCACCCTTCTTCCTCTAAGCTCTAGATTATCTAATTTGTATTATAAGTGGAATTATATTGGGGATTCTCATCTTTCCCTCACATACATGTTTGAATGGCTTAGTGGCCTAGAAAATAGGAGATCTATAACCCTATTAAAATTTCTTTTTTCCCCACTAAACAAAGAGTAGAAAAGATGATAGTGACTCTAATACCGATAAGAAAGAAGCAGGTGAGTTAGATGCACTATTGGCAAGGAAACTACCTTGAGGAAAAGGAAATTTCAAGAGTAAATTACGCTTGACTTGTTTCAAATGTAATGAAGTTGGTCATATTGCATCTAGATGTCCTAAAAAGAGGAGTGAGTGATAATAGTGACAAAAGAGAGAACAAATACTGAAGGAAAACAAATTATTGAGACAAGGGAAAGAAGTCTTGTTACCTAATAGAAGAAGAATACATCAAGTCAAAATTTGGTGATGAAAATTAAGGTGAGGAAGTTGTGTTTGTTGTTGTAAAAGAATATTCAAAGGAGGAAAGGTATTAAGAGGAAAAATCCATTATAGTGTGATACTTGGATTATTGATAGTGGTTTTTCACATCATATGATTGGTGATATTGATAAGTTTTATCTACTATAAAAGTATTATGGTGGATTTGTTAATCTTGTAAATGATGTTCCATATCCTATAAAATGAAGAGGTTCACAAATTTTGGATGACAAGATTAGATTTCATGATACTTATTGGGTTCAAGGTCTAAAATAAAATCTATTGAGTGTTGCACAACTAAATAGCTTAGGTCACCAACTGGAGTTTGTAAATAGAAAAGTTAAAATATTTGATGTTAATGGAGAATTGATTGGGACTGGTGAACAAACAAGAGGTAACCTATTTTATTTGGATTCCACTACAAATACATTCCTATTTGCTAAAGTTGAAGATGTCTAGTTATGCAATAAGAGACTCTACCATGTGAACTTTGATAAAATGGTTAAAATTAGTAGGAAGAAGAAAGTTAAATGATTATTGAACTCACATTAGCTTCATAATGCTATGTGTAAAAAATGTCAACTTGGTTAGATGACTAAGTCAAATTTCTTTAAAAATTTATATTCATCTAATGATATATTGGATTTGGTTCATACTAATCTTTGTGGTCCAAATAAAGTTGAATTTTATTATGGTGATAGATACTTCATTCTATTTGTTCATGATTATTCAAGAATGATGATTCTAATGTTTCTAAACCTAAATATGATGAATTAAAGTTGTTTAAATGGTATAAGCAAAGAGTTGAGAAGGAAATTGGTAAGTAGTTAAAATGTCTAAGATCTAAAAGATGAGGTGAATTCATGTCTGATGAGTTTAGTAGCTTTTGTACTAAGCATGGATTTAAAAGACAAGTATTTGCACTTAGAACACCACAACATAATGACATTGTAAAAAGGAGAACCATATCCATTGTTGATTGTGTTAGAACACTTCTAATTGAGAAATGAGTTACACAAATATTTTGGAGAGAAGCTATTAGTACTACTATTTACACCCTTAACCAAGTACAGTTGAAGAAAGGCACTGACAAAATACCTTATGAAATTTGGTATAGGCACATTGAATATAAGGTATTTTAAAATATTTGGAAGTAGGTGTTATATTCACAAGGATTCTAGAAACACACCACTTGATTGAAAATGACATAAAGGAACATTCCTAAGATAGTCTACGAGGATAAAATCATGTAAGTGTTTGAATAAAGTGATCGACACTATGGTTGGAAGTGAAAGTGTGAGAATTGATGAGTTTGCAAATTAAAATGATTAGGAAAGTAAGGAATAACCTAAAGACTATAGTAGATTTGTCTATTTTTATAAAGAAGCACCTGACACTCTACTTGAGAAGAAAATTGAGTCACAATAGGGGATTATTGAACAATAACATAGAGCCATTGAGAAACAACCTGTACTACTTGAGCCATAACTAGAGAACACTAAGAAGAATTTTGATCCCCAATCTAATGTTGAAAATGATAGAGAACATAAAACTAAGCCTGTTTTAGAAAAATATGTTAGAAGACACCATTAACAAAAGAAGATAATTAACTATTGGGTTTCAAGGTCCCTGTAAAACCTATTTATCTAATAAAAAACAAAAAGAAGATAATTGGAGATAAGTATGTCAGAGTCATGAAAAGGAGTAAGTTAAGATATAACACATGCTTAATTTTAAAGTTTGTGCCTAGAGCTATAAAAGGTACACTTGAAGATGAAGATTAGATAAATGCAATGAATGAAGAGATAGATCTGATTGAGAACAATAATACATAGACACTAATATTGAGACCCAAGGACAAGTATCTGATTGGAACAAAATGGATTTCTAGGAATAAGTTGAATGAAAAAGGGTAGTTTGTGAGGAATAAAGAAAGAATAGCATGTAAATGTTATGCACAAGTTGAAGGAATTGATTATGGTGAAACAATTTCCTTTGTTTCAAGACTAGAAGGAGTGAGAACACTATTGGAATATGTTGTATACAAAAGATTCAAGGTCTATCAAACATATGTGAATTTTGTATTTTTGAATGAAATTCAGAAGGAAGTGGTCTACATTAAAAAACTAAAGAATTTGTTGTAAAAAATTAGAGGAACATGATATGTGAATTGCACAAATCTTTGTATGGATTGAAGAAGACACTTCAAGCATGGTATGAAAGATTACATTCTTATTTGACCAAAATTGGTTTTGTTAGAACCAATGATGATACTAACTTATACTTTAAGAGTGAAGCTGATGATAAGGTCCCGATAGAAGAGTTATTCGTTGATGATATAATATTTAAAGGAAATGAATTAATGTGTAGTTCATACTCATCACACGAGTAAAGAGTTTGAGATTTCTATGTTTAGTGAGATAAAATTCTTTATTGATTTACATGTTCACTAAGTTAAAGGAGTAACATATGTTACTCAATCCAAATACATCAAGGAGATACTAAAAATATTTTTCATAGATGAGTCAAGACTAGCAGTAACACCAATGGTGACTAGATGTAAATTGTCTAGGGACGAAAAATCAACAGAAGTGTATGAGATACTATACAAATCTATGGTTGGAAACTTGCAATTTGTAGTTCATAGAAGACCTATTATTTCACATGCAATAGGAATAATAGAAATATTTTTAGCTAGTCCTAAAGAGACGCATATGACTACAAAAAAAAGAATGTTTAGATATTTGAATGGAAATAAAGATTATGGATTATGGTATGAGAAAGATGAAGATTTTGAGATAAAAGTCTATACTGATGTTGTCTAGGTAGGAAATGTTGATGATAGGAAAATTACTAGTGGAGGAGCTTTCTTTTTAGGAGAAAGATTGGTCACATGGATAAGTAAGAAACATAGCTATATCTCTTAGTCAACTATTGAAGTTGAGTCTGTAGCTACTAGAATCAATTGTTCAATATTATATGGATCTAACAACTGTTGGAAGGTATGAAATATGAAGTCATATAACTTATAACAATCTATTGTGACAATACAAGTGTTATTAATATATCACACAATTTGGCGATTCATGTACAAAGACAAAACACATATCTATTGAGTATCACTACTTGTGGAGAAAAGTTAAAGAAAAATAAACCAGAATTGAGTATGTAAAGTATACAGAGAAAATAGAATATTATTCAAAAATTCATTTCCTAAGGATGATTTTGAGTATCTAAGAGGTAAATTATGGGTCCTTTCCCTTTCTAATGTTCACAAAATAAACATGCAAGATTGCATCAATTTATACTTGATCAAAATATCTTTACGGAGTTGATGCATGAGCTTACTCTTTAGGAACTATCCTAGAGTTGTGAAAATGATTGTGATGTAAAAGATTTAATCAATAAATTCGAGGTGCAAGGTATAACTAAAAGGTTATATATGTTTACCATTGAAGCTTATAGTTACCTTTTTAATTCTTGTCAAAGGGGGGGAATATTAAAGTTATAGAATGGGAGATATGATATAAAACAAGTTGGTTTTTTATGGGAGAGAATTGATAAATAAAAGATGATGTATGGTGTTGAGGAAAGACTATGTGTACATCCAAAGGGGGAGAATATATGTAATAAAGTCAAAGAGGGATGCTAAAGAAGAAGTTGTTGAATAATAAAACAAATATATCATAAGGGGGAGTATATGGAGATCATGTATGAAGTTACAAGTTGTTGATGTAGAGTAGAGAACCTGATGAAGACATAATTTAAGAAGTTTATTATTGGTAATGGATGATATGATTCATAATGTGATAATGTGTTGCTATCTATGCCAAAGGGGGAGATTATTATCCCCAATTAATCAAGCTACAGATAAGGGGGATAATGTATGTGAAATAGTCATATCTATTGTTAAATTGTTATTGATGCCAATCCTGAATAGGTAAGACATGATGCTAATCCAATAAGTGCCAAAACATCTTAAGGATGTAGTGTTGATTGATGAAGAGGATTTTTAAAGACAATGATGAAGTAGACAATGGAATGGAAGAAAGGTATGAGGATTTCAATGGGCACTTGATGAGTTAGAATTTGATAGTATAATGTTGACTTGATTATTTTACACAATTTGAATAAGTATTTAGATCATGTATAAGCAAGTTATGTTGGTTGACAAAGAAGGAAAGAAGTCATGAGGTGGAAAGGAAAAGAAATAGTGAGTTACATTGGGCTACTCAATGGAGTCAGTTAATAAAGGACTAATGGTCACCAAGCTATCAAAGTAGTCACCAAGTGTATATAAACTAAATGAATAATGAATAGTATTAATTGAGAATGGACAATGTTAAAAGAGATTAGTATTGATTGAGTAAGTGTAGTGTTAACCAACCAAGGGAAAGAAGAGCAGTTTGGAGGAGATTCAATTGAATGCAAATATTTGATGAAAATATGGATTTTCAAGGAGTTTCTAAGATAAGGATTTTTTTTTTTAATTATAAGATATATAGCTAGATAAATTCAAACAATATTTGATGATGGATATTTAATGATTTGAAATAAAGCTCAAAGTTTAAGGAGAAATCATGATACTCGAGTGTTTAGATTCAATGTATCTAAGCTAGAAGATGATTGGATGGTTGTAATAAAGTGGAAAGAAATTTGTAAAATCTGGTGAAGTAGTAATAACCTACCTATATAGAAGGTATGAATGAAACATTCATAGTTATCAACCATGTTATTTGTGAAGCAGAAGATAGATGGTGAAACCAAGCAGAGCAACATTGGAAAATATAACAAGTGAAGTATAAAGTTGATTTGTATGTGAGTGGATCAACTAGAAATAAGAAAGAGGAAAAAGAATGATTGAAATGGAGATGTGAAACAACAAAGGTATTTTCATTCTTAATCAAATCAATTCATTCTTACTCTTTAGCAATTGGAGCAAAAAATCTCTTAGCTGAGTGGAATTAACAATGTTATATATAAATCCTTTTTAAGGTGACATTCCTTTGAATCTTTGTAAGTCCTTTAGAGTAGTCCACTCAAGTAAGGAGTGATAAGGTTTATATGATCTTTGGTCCAAATCCCCTTACAGGTTTACATTACATAATGTGTATGTAACATTTAACTAGATTGGCTCCTAATCGAGCTCACTTTAGAATAGTGAAAATTTTGGGTTGTCAATTCCTAGGTGGTTTTTCCCTTTGTAGGGTTTCCACATTAAAATACTTGTGTCAAAATGTGTGATGATTGTGTAGCATGTTTATTTCATGTTTATTGTTTCATGTTGCAACTTGGTATACATAAGGTTAATGAAGTTTTATATACTTAACTCTAATACTTGGTATATAAGCTTACAATTTATTGATAAAGATTGAATTGTTAGTATTGCAAAGATTGATCTGTTATTGAACTTGTTATTTCAAAGTTGGCATTTTTTTTCTTCTGAAAATTGTTATTAAAGATCTAAGGTTAATTGATTCACACCAAACCCCCCCCCCCCCCCCCCCACCATTTATCTAACAATGGTGATGGGGTATAACTTCTTATGAAATTTTTAGAAATATGAAAAATGAAAAGTGGGAAGAGTTTAGAGATTTTATTCTACTCCTAAGAGTAATGACAACAACACATTTTTCTCCAATGGACAAATTCTAAAATAGCCAACCTCTATTTCAATAAGATGAATTATAACTATGCAAAAAATATCAAGTAAATTGTTTTCATACTATAATGAGAACCATCAAAATAAATAATGTACATTGAATGATATAGGCTAAGAATTCATAAAACTGGGGTTCAAGCTAACTTTGCACAACAATTTACAATCAATAAACCATCAAAAGTTTGAACCACAAAATTCACCAAAATATAATAACACTCTCCATTGAAATCCAATCCAATCCAGTCTAAAATAGGAAATATGAGAAAAATAAAACACTAAATACTTTAAGTGATCACCAAAATTGAAGAAAACCCTATTGTGCTAGTAGTCCATAGCAAAAATATTTGAATTATATCCTTCAAAAATGAGAAATAAAGCCTTTATATAGGTCTTTAGTTACAATGAGTGACCCAAAATGAAACAATTTTTGATGGCCCAATTTTTTCAACCCCAACCTTAATTAGGGTTAGGGAAAGAAAAGATAATTTTAAATGATGAAGGGGTCTGCATGGCCTAATTAGAAGAAATATCACTTCTTAGTGGGTGATAAAAGGCCACTACGCATTCCCATTTAGTAGGAGAGTGGAGTGACATGAATATCAACTATGTACACTCGGTATGCATTAAATTCATGACAATCCAAAATAGTTTGTCATTTACTCATGCCCTTTAACACAAATAATCTAGACATGTCAACCTAGGAAGGTGATTGAACATCATTCTTATCGACCATTCTATCATCACTAAAGTCTTTCATACTTAAACTAGATCTCAGCAACTTGAATGTTTGGAATAGGAACACTTCCTCCTTACTTTTTCCCTACTAGGATCATTGGATTTTCTAGAGGAACTTCAAGGTGTCACATTCTTTCTTCTTTTGTATTCAAACTTTGATCTTCAAATCTTGAATGACTTGAAGTGAATCACTTGGTACTTGGAAAAATTCAATGTTGGAATTGTAATTTTTTCCATTAATATTTATCCAACTAGAATTCCTCCTATAAAAGTAGGAAAAAATGTAAGAACATTGGAAGAATAAAATAAAATCTCGTTGCCCACAAATTTTGACCCTGCAGAAGAAAAACTTTAAAATTCTCTCCATGCCTCTCCCTCTCCCTCCATCACTCCAAGACATGCATTCCCATTTCAATTTTTTTTATCTCACCATTTATCAATAGGTTTGGTTTATGGGTGTGCATTCAAACATGTTGGAATTTTGACAATATTTTTTCTATTAGTAATTAGATCAGCATTAGTTATATGATTACCACAATAAACTAATTCCCTTCTATTAAAAGCTGATATATGATCCTCCATATTAGGAGAAATTGATACAAATTATGCATTACAATACTTAAACTATATATAAAATGTATATAGAGATAATAAAAAAAAAAGATATAAAAATTTATATCCTTGATCAAGTGCATCATGTAAGAGGTTTTTTGGTCAAAACTAATCTATCTGGGCCCTTGGACCTTCAACCCACTTTATAAATTTTCTAATTTGAACAAAAATACTAACAAGGTGTTCCATCTCAATAATTTTATGTAGTGACACTTCTACATGAGGGAAAGTTGTACTTGGAGAAGTTTGCACTAAGCTCCCACCATTCTTCCTTCCTTTCTTTTGTTTAGTTTCATAATGGATTGATTCAAGATTAGATCAAAGTTATCATTTTCCTCAAAATATATAGTGGAGTTGTATCCATAGGCAACTTCCTTTTTGGTGATCTCTACAATTCCTTTATTAATAAACTTCATGAAATTTTACTTCTTCAACTTTAGAATCAAAATTACCCTCATAACAATATTGTAGTAGACAAGTCTTCACATACAATCACTAAGGTTTCTAATCCAACCATTGAATATATCATCACTTATTAATTTATAAATATACCATAAATATGCATTGATAATATCAACCATTAAATTATTCTTTTTGTTGAGACTTAAGAATTTCTCATCCACAAGATGAATCAAATTAAAGTTGATTTTGAAGACTAACTGAAAAAGTCTAAAGAACTTTTTAGAAAATACTTATTCAAACTGATTCAAAACATTCATAGAATGAGTATATCAAGGTTCCAAAATTTTAGTTAAATAATGACAAAAAAGTTGGACGATATTTAATTATGTTCCAAAGTAATTATAAAGTTAATTTTGATCTATTTTTTTGTTGCTTTTTTATTTTATTTTTTATGAACTTATTAATTAAATATTCAATACTTATTTATTTTTAATTTATTATCACAATTAAATACTAAATAAAAACCTGATATTTGAGTAAGTTTCAATTTGATTCCAAAAAAATGGTTTATTTTTCTTGCATTCATTGTGGAAGTTTTGCAATATTTCTCAACGCAAAAATAAATATTATTTTATCACAAACCTCATTTATGGATTTAAAAGAATTATACCCTATCACCTCTTCATCATTTTCTTGATGGTTTCATAATTCCCAACTATACTTTAGATATGGGTTTGATTCTTTAGAATTTGAATAGATCCTTGTTATTTTAAAATTCAACAGTTTCAATGTCTTCTTGACTCTTCACATATGGGTACAAATTTAAACTATTGACACAAGTAATATTTTATGCATGGTATGGAAAGAGTAATAGGTTAAAGGTATCTAGGAAATTCGTGCATAACCTATCACTCTTTCCATATCCTTGATAGGTTATGCATGATGAAGAGTCAAGAATGGTTGTCCATGGTGAAATTGAATGCTTGGGAAGATATCCTTCTTTCCTTTTTTTTTCATTTCTTGAGCTTTGTACTTGAATTTACGATCAAAACATGGTAATCCAAGCATCTATTAACCTAAAAAATCTTCAAATATTATCACCACGTATTTTTGTATGTAATTTTCAGTGGGTTAAGTGCATCTATCCAAAGTTAACTTTATCTTTCTTGAGTCATTCTAACAAAAAATTGCAGGGCCTCCCAATATATATGGGGGAAGCTTCAGTGGTGGATAAATATGGGTAAATTTTTTTGTTATGTTCAATCTTACATGTACTTTCTCAATTTTTTCCTCTAAGTTCAAGATCTTATTCACCTCTCAAAGACCCACATTCTAAATAGCTCAATGAACATTTCTACTTCTATTTCTCTTATTATGCATGGCCCACTAGTCAAATTTGGTTGATCTATTTGGTACAAAGATTTCATCATGACAATGAGATGTATTTCATTATAGTAGTTGTAATTATGTCTTTCCTATGAGATTATGTATTTGTTATTTATTCATGACTATGGACATTGTAAAGTTTAGGATTAAATCTATTAATAAAACTATCATACACGTGATTTGACATAAAGGAACCCTTGTGAAAAAGAAATTGCAATTTTATTACTTGTGTGTAAATAATTTCTATGCTTTATATTTCTACCTCATTATTATCTTGATGTTATATAAACTTTTAAAAAATGGTTTAGTAAACATTGTAAGAAAATAGGTTAATATCTCTTGGGTTCCCTAGTGGGGTATTAGAATTCAAATCAATACACCAACATTATTATCATCGATCATTTGAGCTGGGGAATGGTTTAACTTGATATACCTTGGTAATACTTGTTCTTCTCTTGGAGCTTCTTCAAGGGGTTTCATGTAAAAAAATGCTCTGTATCTTCTAGTTCTTTGTGCTAGTTTTATCATTTTGTTAAGAGTACTCATCAATTTTCATAGTAACACTTTCTATCGTCTTGTTTTCCCCTTTTTTTGGGAACTTGTGATCTTTTCTCATAGTGGAAAAGCATAGAAATATTCCTTCATCACATCTTGAATCAAATTTTCTTGAGAAAACATATTTTTCGATGTAACATATGCTTCTAGACACTTTGAAATAACTCACACAAGGTGATCTTCCATACCATATCTCATAGGGTATTTTGTTTGGACCTTTCTCTAGTTGTACCTCATTTAATGCGTAGGTTGTAGTGCTCAACACTTCTCTCCAAAAGGTTTGAGCTACACCTTTTTGCAACATTAATTTTTGTTCACAATAAATGATCTTCCTATTTCTTATTTCATCAATTCCATTTTGTTAAGGTATTCTAGGAGTTGGCATTTTCCTTCTAATGACTTGTTCCCCATAGTATGTTGTAAATTAATGTGAAAAGAAAAATCACCTCATCAATTTGATTTCAGACATTTTGGCTTCTTTCTTCAAAAAGATAAACCACATCACCTTGGAGTAATCATTTACAAATAATCAATAAAATATTTCTTCATGATAACTCTGAGTTCCTATGGGACCACATAGATCTATATGAACAATGTTTAGTCCATCTTTACAAGTGCAACTCTTACTAATTAAGGTATAATTGGTTAACTTCCCAAATTTACATTCTTTGTACATGACATTCTCTAGTTTCTCTAGACTAGGAAATCCTCTTACTACTTCCATCTTTCTTATTTTTACCAAGTTATCAAATTTGACATGACAAAACCTTTTATGCCACAATCTTCTATCCTTAATCTTAGCAATAAAATAAATTTTAATCATATAATTTAGTTGGAATAAGTTACCTCTTGTTTGTTCACCAGTCCTAATCACATCTCCTAATTTTCCAATGATCCTATAGAATCCTTTCTTAAATTACAATCTGTATCCTTTTTTATTCAGCCGAGAATCACTTTAAAAATTGTATTTCAATTGTTCAACAAAATAAACATCTTCACACTATGTTTTATCATTTGCAACATAGGGTCCATTGTTTCAAAATATTATTACACGTCCATCAAATTCTTCCATTCTAATTAATTTTACTTTATCACTAGTCATGTGATGTGGACAACCACTATTATTTATCTATTCTTTATTATTGATCATACTAGAGATCAATGTTTTTTATTCACCTTAGTAGGGTCTTCCTTAACTGCAACAAGCACAATCACCTCTTCTTTTCCATCAATCTCTTCATCATTAACACCTTCTTCTCCAATGTAACATGTTTTCTTTTTTCTTATCCTTACTCCCCTCTTTAGGTATTTTTACAAAGAGATGTCAAATCTTTTTTCAATTAAAACACTTAAAAGTTAAGATACCTTTACATTTCCCGCTTCCTCTAGGCAACCTTTTGGCAAGTAGCACTCTAGTTATTCCTATTATTTGTCTTCAATTAAAATAGAATCATAATCATAGACAAATTAGCTACTAGAACCTTCTCTTGTTTTTCATACAAGAGTAGGAATCATAGATGCATTAAAAGTAGCTTCTATCTTAGGCTTACTATTATCAAAGTTACTAAGCTCAAAATATGTTATCTTGTCTATCAATGAATCCAATGTAATTATACTAGTGCCTAAAGATCTATCCTCTTGAATAGTTGAGACTCTAACAGCATATTTGGGTGACAAGGTTCTTAAATTTTTTCTTACACTGTCATCTTCCACAAGTGTTCCACAAGAACCTCTCATAGAAAAAACTACATCCTTGATCCTTTCGTTGTATTGTTCAATGTTCTCATTCTTCTTCATTCTCATATTATCATATTTTCCTTTCAAGTTGTCCACATTTTCTTTATGCACATGTTCATCTCCTCCATAAATTATCTTTAGTTTCTCTCGCATATCATGAGATGTGTTCGGTTCTTTGACATCCACATATTCTTCATATGAAAGAGTACTTGCAATGAAATCCATTGTTGCTACATTTTCTTGTTATATCCTCAATCGGTCTACATTGAGTGTTCCTACAAAAGTGCCATATCATGTAACTACTTGATTCCAGTACTACTCTCCCATACCTCTAAGATATAGCTTCATCCTTCCACACTATAGTGGATAGTTTCCTCTTGAGAACTTAGGAGCCTCCTTCATCATCACCATGGATCATTACCTCAATCTTTTAAGCTTTCATCATAATAGAGGACTAAAGCTTTGATACCAATTGTTGGTCTTAAGTGATTAGACTAATAAGAGGGGGCAAGTGGGGCAAATCAACTATCAACAAATCAAAAAACTTGTTATCCTTTAAAATCACTAACTAGTAATCAATCTTAAATCATCAAATAAAACATCCAAAAAATGAAATCATTGACACAAATATTTTGGTTACAGAGAAACCCAACTTAGACCAAAATTAGGGTAGGGATTAGTACCTTCAAATAATTTACACTCTTTTGAAGTACGCCTGTTAGGAGCTTAACCCTATTAGAATTTTATAAAGACATGGTTAAGCCATCCTTTTAGGAAAATTATGACTAGCCCTATTATAAACGACCTTGTTAAAGGACATTAAACTTTTGTTAGAGTTTCACCCTTTAAAGGATTTACATTAGGACCTATTAGGATCTACCTGATTTAGGGATTTCACTTGTTTTAATTATTAGGGAACAATACAAAGGTTGATTTATGAAATGAAACTACCTCTACCTATTCAAATGTGTTTAACCTCTCTAGATCTTCCACACTCACTTATCTTCTCTTTGGATGTACCACACATTCCACTTCTTTACACACAATCTGGACTACAATCAACAATATCAAACTTGTCCTTTCAATTTTTATACTAGTTTTTGTTTCTTCCATCGACTTAACAAAACCCTAAATGGAAAATTTAATTATCCATCTTAGATAAAACCACCATAAGATGTTATCTTATATGTTACAACACTTTTGACACCTACACCAATTAATTCAAAGTATTATGTGCCAGGGATCAAACACATTTTGACTTGTCATGAACTTCCTCTAAATCTTCTCCACAAACTCTATCTCTACCACTTCGATGCCAGATCACCATCTCTATGCGAATAGTCTACAACTTACTCATCCTAGGTCATTGCAACCTTAACACATGTCACTAATTCTAATTAACCAATCATTACTCAAGAACTCATTATTTGTTAACCTTTCTATTTATTCTCTAACATGTCTATCACAGCTTCATAGTCACCTATCTATCCTAAAATTGTCTCACTTGTCATCTTTCCATCCTAGAAAGTTTTGCCTATCATGATAATGAGCTAATAGCATAATTAAATAAACTTCATGATCTATTAAGAATCCTCATGTGATCTCTCCACTCCATTCATCATGGATTTGATAAATCAATCAATCAACTATCATTTGTCACTAACTTCTCATAGTGGTTGCATTGCTACCTCATCAATTATCTCATTATTCTCTTCACTAACTACATCATACACCTTATTTTCTTTACAAAACTCAATCATACCACTAGATAAATAGTTGACACAAATGAAAACACAATAGCTTATCATCATGCAATCAAATCATCACTTCTTCTCTCTATCATCACATCATTAGTTGTGCTAACAATCTCATTATTTATGCCACCACTTGTGTTGCTCCTACAATACTAGTTCCTTTGAAAGGAGGTGAATGAACAATGTGAATTGATTATAGGGTAATTAATTAGATAACTATTAGTTATAGATTTAAAATTTATAGAATTTTTAGAGTGGCTAGACTTGTGTTTTGTAAAAAAAATCCTTAAAAGATATCATCAAATTAGAATTAGAAATGGAGATGAGTGTAAAAAAACATTTGAAACTAACAATGGACTCGTTGGGCATATTGTCACATGTTGTTTTGAATTTATAATGTACCTAGTAATTTTATGAGTCCTACAAATAAAGTTTTGAAACCATTCCAAGAAAACATTTTTTATTATATATCTTGAAGAAGTTTTGGTGTTTAGAAAATCCAAGGAAGAGCATTTGGAACATTTGAGGTTGCTACATGAAAAAAGTTGCAAATTAATTTGAAAAAGAGTGTCTTTTTGTGGATTCAGTTGTTTTTTTGGGACTTTATATTTTCCAATAATAGGTTAAAGATGGTCACAAAGAAGACTCAGTCCATTATTGATTAGCCAACACTAATGAGTGCAATGGAGGTAATAAGTTTTGTTCATCAAAAACCTAGGTCATGTAGTTGCTTCCATACTTGAAATGATTAAGCAAACTAAAAGACATTTCAAATGGACATAAGAGGTTAAAGAAAATTCTAGTTTTCTTAAGAAAAAGGTGAATAAGAAGCCTCTATAAGTACATTTCCTAACTTTACCAAAGTATTTCAAGTTAACTGTGATGCTTGTGAATTGGTAGTAAGGGAATAAATTTAATGGCATATATTAGTGATAAATTGAATGACACTAAGAAGAAATATTTGTCTTATGATCTTTATTTTTATGTATTATAGTTCAACCATTTTAGAAATAAAGACATATTTTTCTTCATAAGGTGTTCATTATTTATAAGAAAACCATAATTTGCAATTCATTAAAAATCAAAATATGTTGAATTAGAGGCATGCTAAACAAGTGGAGCATCTTAAAATCTTAAAATTTGTATTGAAGCATAAATGTGGACAAAAAATAAGATTTAAGATGCATTAAGTACGAGTAATTGATTATTGCATATAATTTAGACTAACACTATTATATTTACTAGTTAAAAAGAGATATATGATGAAGCAGATTTCTAACATACATATAAAGTGTGCAACAATCCTATGATCAGAGCTAGAGGCTTTTGAGCTGACGTTTTTATAAAATGAAGTTTACTATATAAGGGTAACAAATTGTACATAATCAAAGGGTCAATAAGCGATAGTCTTTTGAAGGAGAATTATTTTAGCAGCTCACCATGACATTTAGGCATGATATACCGTATTTATAGTTCAGAACACATCATTATATTGGCCAAATTGTTTGGCAGATTTGATTGAAAGTGAACAAACTTTTTTTTACAAGGTAAAACTAAAAGAGGGGTAAAACATTTAATGAATACCAAAGAGAGCAGAACAATAGAAAAAGCAAAGAGAACTACAAAGCTTTATCCTGGTCCACAAATTGAACTAGCATCTAAGCATCGTATGATCAATAATGTTCCAATCCGATCCATGCTTAGAGGCCCATTTAGCCAAACAATCAGCTACACCATTCCACTCTTGAGGGATATGCATAAAAGACATAGAATCTAGAGAAATGCATAACTGAATGATCTGCTAAATAACTAGTACCAAATGTTAATCCACATGCACAAGGTTCTGACTATTCAATAAATTCACAACCACTTGCAAATGAGTCTCACAAATGATTCTTTTCCATCCATGTTGACAGCACTATTCCATTGCAACCAAGATATCCAAGGCTTCCATGAGGTTATTAGTATGGTGGCCCTTGTATATAGAAAATAGAAATCAAATATCACCAGATCTATCATGTCCAACTCCCCCAACACCAGTTGGACCAGGATTTCCTTGAGAAGAGCCATTAATGTTGATTTTAAGAATGCTCGCCTCAGGAGGAGACCAATGCCCCTCATGATTAACACATTGAGAGTGTTGCCTAACTCTATTCCCAAAGTAGTTATGGGAGACCGAGGGAGTGCTAAAACATCTCTAGGATCCAAACCTCCACCAATGTCACATTTAGCTAGGAGTGTTTCATGAAGAGAATTAACAATTTTCCCCCATAGGTGCCTAATCTCAAGCTGCACATCATGAAAGATCCTCTAATTCCTCTCAACAAAAACATGCCATAATATAAAAAAAAGGCCAATAGTCCACGCAACCTAAAGAAAAAAAGTCTTGGAAGAGGTATAACCCAAATGGTCCCAGAATTTAGACAGAGAGGAAACATGCCAGCATGTGCATCCCCACACACTCCACCAGAAGTGCCAAATTTGTTTGGCAAAGGGGCACTAGAAAAAAAGGTGAGAAATAGTCTCTTCACTTTTGCAGCATAAAACATAGATGGAAGGCCCCTAGAAGCCTTTCTTGCAGAGATTCTCCCAAGTAAGACAATGATTGTAAACCAGAATCTTGATGAAAAAGTTACACTTAGGCCATGAAAATCTATTCCAAACTTTCTTCCACCAAGAGACCTCCACCTCACCAAAAAGTTGCTTTGTCAATGCAAGGTACCCTGAAGAAACAAAGTACTTACTAGAAGAAGCACCTCCCCAAGCCAAATAATCAGGGTCCTGCAGAGAGTTGCACTCCCTAGAGGCCAATATCTGAGATAGTTCCAACCGATCTCCTAAAGAGCCACCTAGTGGCCAATCAAAAGAACTCTTCCATCTATAACCAAAAACAAGGTTACAAGGTACAACCCAATAAATGTTCCCATTTTAGAATTAAAGGCCTAAAGAAATAGCTTTTCACAGTAATTAAAAGAACTCGATCCATTTTATTTGTTTGCTGATAGTTTTTTTAGTCTATTACGGGTTTACTACCTGTTGTTGTTTTTTATGTATATATTTATGGATACCTTTTAATGAGAATTTCTTCAAAATTAGTTTTATATGAAATTAAAGAAACCAACTGGAAATTACATGTTATAATTTTTTTAATAACTGTTAGAGTTAATGGCAAGTTCTTGAGCTTTTAAAGTAATTAGATTTTGACAATAACTTGAGGTAATTGACCCATTTGATTGCTATTTGTTAGTTGTTTGCTTCTGGTTTATCATCTTCTATTTTCTTTATATATCTCTTTGTAAACAAATTTAATAAAATAAAAAAACCCCTTTTTCTTAATGGCTATTAAGAACAGATCTTGAATGAAACAAAAAATGACCCCACTATGTCTGATTAGATTAGTGGAAGCTAACAATAATTTTATTCATGATGCATGGTGAAAATATATTTTATTGACTTGTTTTATTGAAACAAATTGTGTTATTTATACATTAAGTCATGTCTGAATGTCAACCTGAAGTAACACTCCAAAGAAATGCTCAACAAGATGTGGCACTATTTCAGTGTCAGTAATAGGAGGATATGTTCTACTCTGGTAAGGAGGAGCATCTATCTTTCCAGTGTAAAGGAATCCATGTAATGTAGCACCCTACATTAGTTTGTCACCATTTCTTTCTATTTTTGAAGTGGTGTCCCATTTTGATTCATACCCTGGATACCATTCAGTCAGTTCACTATTTTTCCCTGGTACAAACACATTCCTCTTTGAATATATTCTTGCATGCACTCATGCACTTATTGCATAGATTCCCTAGTTTCCATTCAAATTCTTCACCACATGATAGTATCCCCATCTGAAAGGAAACAAAATTGTCATTCAAAGATCAATGATGAAGTAAAACTCTTTTCATATATGAGGTCCCTTGGTGGAAGCAAGTTTGGAATAAACTTTCTTGGTCCAAGTGCAATTTTTTCATGTGGCTAGTGGTTCACAACTACTGTCTTATGTGGGATAATTTTTGTAAATGTGGATTTTAGGGCCCCTCTTATTGTGTTTTGTGTGGTAATGGGGAGGAGTCTATCTCCCATTTGTTCTTCCATTGCTCCTATTCTACTTAGCTATGACACCTTTGGTGGAGTGCTTGGGGTTGCTCTTGTAGGCATGCTTCCTCTTTGCTTGAGTTCTGGGCCCCCTTGGGCAATGCTCTTTCCAAGTCTTCTCCTCTCCATGCTGCTTGGATTGCTGGCCCATCGTTCTTGCTTTGGCATATCTGGATGGAGAGGAATCATCAAATCTTTCAAGATGTTCAGCTTGGTTTTACGCATCTTTGGTGGAAGATCTCACATTCTGTTCAGGAAACTATTCAAGTGAATTGTGCACTAGATGGGGGTATGGATCTAGTTGATCTTGCTATATGCAATCTCCTCAATTTTCATCTTTAGGATGGGGTTATAGCTCAAAGGTTTCCAACTATGTCCAGGCAGCCTTGGCATCAGAGGAAAGGTCAAGTGAATCAGGATGGGCATTTGACTCCTCCTCCCCATGGAGTTCTGAAAATTAACATTGATGGTTCTTCCTGAGGGAATCTAGGCCCTACTGGTATTGGGGGAGTGGCTCATTGTAGTTACGGTGCTGTTAAATTCTTTTTCTTAGTACATGAGAGTGATTACACTAACAATCTCATGGAGGCTCAAGCTATTTTATATATTGTGGACCAATGTTGCTTGCAGGGATGGAGCAAGATTATTTGTGAGTTTGATTCCCAAGTGGTGGTGAACTTGCTTTCCTCATAGGAGCTTGAAGATGTTAGTTGGTAGCTGGCACTATTATTAATTAGATTATTCTCTTTTGTACCTCTTTTGAGTTCATTAGGTTTACTTATATTCCTTGTGAATGGAACAAAGTGTTGATTGTTTAGCCAAATGGTCTTCTAGTCATGCTTCGGGCTAGAATATTATGGATAGTGGGCAACTTTGCTTTGAGATGTTGTAAGAATTTGATGAACTTTTTGCTCAAGATAGAGCTCCTTGTTGAGCTCTCCTCATTGTATTTTTTTCTGTCTTAATAAATTTTTACCCCTCTTTTTCAAAAAAAATAAACGTAGAGATAAAAGAACTTTGTCAAACCAATTGGAGTTTTGATACTAAATTAATAATTTTTCATAATCATGAACTTATATTTGTGTTTTGGATAAGATTCAACATTGAAGAATTATCAAGATGATCATTGAGTATAATCTAAATTGTTAATATTAGAAAATGTACGCATAATATTACTCAAAATTACAACAATAATATTATCTACCATGTTTTCAAAAATAGAAGGAGAAAAATAAGGGATTAGTCCTTCTACAGATACAAGGATCAAAAAATAACATACTAACAATAGTAAAAAGACAACACAAAGTCCTCATGAGGGTTGCTAACAAAATAGAGGGCTTTTTCCAAATAGAGATAGCCAAAAATTGCACTGCAATAGAGGGTGGGTGAGAAACATTCTAAGCTTCTAAACAACTGTCAGAGCATAAAGAGAAAGTCCACAAAGGAAGGCCAAACTCACACCACAACATAAGGATGGAAAGTGTTCTTTCTTCACCTTTGGACAAGAATTGAAGGGATACAATTTTTAGGTTCCCTAAAAAAAGGAGACACCATTAGAACAATCCACAACACAATGGCCATAGTGTTGAAGAAGCTGAGCAACGTCAGTAGGGCCATGAGGCCATAGAAGAAGAGGGAGTAAAAGTGCCCACCTGACATAAGGTGGAGCACCAAAAGAGTTTGGGGTAACAACAAGGGACCATGTTAAACATAAAATAAATCTAGTTATATTGCATGAACATGTATATAGATCAACAGTGGATCTAAACATCAGTAGGAACTGTACAATGGAAAATTTGATTTATTTATATAGTTTAACAGAAATCATTATTTATTTTGATAAGATCCATCTTTTAATATAATTTTAAATGATGTTTAGCTTAAAATGTGCCATTTAATTCATAAATGCAATGTAAGATTGTAATTAACTTCAGATCTATATTTTTATATGATTTCAATTATTTTTGTATTCCATAATTAGATATAAGGATCTACAATGTATCTAGAGATCAACAAAAATTATACATTCAAAGTTTTGATTTATTTGCGATTTAGAAATCATATTAATTTTTTTATAAGATTAATTTACATCATGAATTCAAATAACCCATCTAAACAAATCAAAACATGTTCAAACTCAAACCTAAAAAAAACACCTTTACCTGCAATGTGGATTGTGTTGATTTGAATCCTTGAACTAGTTTCTATACAAAGTGACTCTCATATTCTTATCAATTTCGTTTGAATCTTCTGTCCCCAACAACATAGTGAAGTTAGTCTCAAACAGGTGAGAATTTGAGATGGTGACGTTAGTAGAACCCTCAATAGCAAAAACTAAACCAAATTTTCCATGGAAAGTGAGGTGATCCACCCACACCTTCTTCAACCGTAATATATGAACCATATCAAAGTTGGAGTCACTGATCTGAATGTTATGAATTATTACATTCTTCACTCTGCTCAAACCAAATCCATAACCACTGATCACAACTATGGCTCCTCTGCCATCTATTGTTATGTGGCTCTCTACAAGCAACATTTTTTGTAAGGTGATTGTCATATCATGTGAGAAAGTGATCCATACTCCTTGTGAGTTTGAAGAGGTGAGAGTGACACCATAACACAATGTGCCTAGTTTTGGATTGTTTGGGTTGTCATCAAATTTGGTCACCATGTAGGATTCTCCTTTGCTCCCACCTGTTACACCTCTTGCAAATCCAGTGGCACAGTTGATCAAGAGATTCCCTTGACCACAATTGGAGAATTGGCATTTGGTCACATCTAGTGCTCCACATGTATTCATTTTAGCCTTTAATGAAATTTTATCTGCTTGCACCACAATTCCTTTTGTCACAATGAAAAAAGTTCAATTTATTTCATGGGTCACATTTTAACAATGGTTTTAAATAACATTATTTAAGTTTCGATGTATTTTATCATTGTTATAATAAGATCTATCTATTAAGGGAAGAGATCTAGTAGCTATACTAGGCCAATGATCGATATAGTACAAAATCATTGTAGACTCCACAGTTAATACTTTTAAAAAGCTTCCAAAAATGATAACCCATGTACTAATAGCCAATAACATATGTACTAATAGTTTATCATTTCTTAGATTTCTTGGTTGCTGATTGGTCCATTTGTAAAAAAAGTACTTTTTTTTGGTGAATGGCTATTGGTGGGTGAGCAAAACAAGTTTAGGGAAATTTTTTTGAAATGACACGTTTCAGTCACTTCATACTCTATGACTTCTATAAAGAGCTCCATAAATGCAAAAATGCCTAAACCTTAGCTTTAAGCTCTACAGTCACCTACAGAAGTTCACTAAAAATATTGACAAATTTCAATGTACGAATTAAGAATCCTAATTATACGAATTAACCTAAACTGCTACTGAATATCTTTCCCTAATATGTATACAAATGAGCTACCTAAACAAATCAAAGTTACCTAAGAAAATCAAAATTTGAAAACATTCTAAGCTGAAGACATTCAACTCTAAGTGTTACAGTAGGTTTGATAGTTTGATCACCTCATAACACAACAAAACCATTACATTTTCAACACATGCATCCACACTATTAATAATTTGTCTTCTTGCTACTTAAAAAGAGGTGTTAGAGAAAAGAGAAAAAACATGTTATATTGGATGAACAAATTGGAACAACCCAAGTGAAACTCTAAGCATCAACTTATTTTAGATGGGTTATCTAAATTTGCAGTAAGATCCATCTACTGATCTTATAATTTTAGATGGCCAACCAAAAAAATGAAAACTCAAATGATGTTTAATCCGAAAACATTTCCACTTCTTCTTTTCTCATGAAAAAACCATTATGAACTTTTTTTTTATTAAGAAAATAAGCCTCTTAACAAAATAAAAACTTGAGAGTACTGTAAGCCTAATACACTAACTCTTAATTTATTTTAAATTGCTCATTGGAAATAAAATTAGTTTCTTCAATAGGACCTATTGTGGGCTTTTCACACCATCACCCCATTGCAAATGGGGGGCCCCCTTTTGTTTCCTGGTCTTGTCCTTTTGGCTTTAGTTCTTGGTAGTATTGGTTTCAATCTTCTAAAGTTCCCTCTTTCAAATGAGAATTGGTAAAATTGGCTAGATATGGAAAGTGTTTTCCATGTGGCTCTGAGAATGGAAATTATTTTCTTGTTTGAGAATTGAATGTCTTGAATTACTATTTTTAGAAAGTCTATTTTTAGTAAGTCTATTTTTAGTAAATTTCATTGCCTCTCAGATTGGCCTTATTTTGACTTTGGGACAACTTACTATTTTTAGCAAGTCTATTTTTAGTAAGTCTATTTCTGCAACAAGTTAGCTATGGTTGATAAAGAGCCAAAAGAATGAGCAAGCACAACAGTCAATCAAGAAAAAAATGGTTAAGTTTGGAATCAACCATGAAATATCCAAAAGTAGAAAGGCATGAAAATAATACAAAAAATGGGTGTCGCAGAATTCTTCCATCGTGGACAAAATCCAAGATCACTTAAATATCCTGCCATGGAGAAAAATGGTTGTCGCAAAATTCTTCCATCGTGGACAAAATCCAAGATCACTCAAAAACCCTGCCTCGAAGAAAAATGGTTGTTGCGAAATTCTTTCATCATGGACAAAATCCACGATCTCTCAAAATATCCTACCATGGAGAAAAATGGTTGTTGTGGAATTCTTCTATCATGGAAAAAATCCATGATCACTCAAAAAATTCAGCCTTGGAGAAAAATGGTTGTTGCGAAATTCTTCCATCAAGGACAAAATCCAAGATCACTCAAAACTCTAGCCTTGGAGAAAAATGGTTGTTGTGGAATTCTTCCATCATGGCAAAAATCCATGATCTCTCAAAAAATCTCACCTTGGAGAAAAATGGTTGCTGTGGAATTCTTCCATCATGGATAAAATCGATGACCACTCAAAATTTCCACAAGCAAGAGAATTAGAAATCATGGAAGCAAAAATGGCTAAGTGTTGGAAATTTCTCCTTCATGGAAGCAAAAATGGCTAAGTGTTGGAGATTTTTCCTTCATAGAAACAAAAATGGCGAAGTGTTAGAAATTCCTCCTTCATGGAAGAAAAAATGCTAGTGTTGGAAGTTTCTCCTTCATGGAAGAAAAACTAGCTAAGTGTTGGCAATTACTCCTTCATGGAAGAATAAATGGCTAAGTGTTGGAAACTTTCTCCTTCATGGAAAAATGAAAAAGGATTAAGTGTTGGAAATTTCTCCTCCAGATCTTAAATTTCACCCTCTTCAAGTGTGTACCCAAGACTGGAAAAATGATTGATGATGACAAAAAAAGGGGGAATTCTTCAAAATGTAAGAAAAGGCATAACAGTGAATTGAAGGCATTTGAAGAAAAAGGAGGAGAAAGCTCTAGTTCTAGAATTTGAAGAAAGATGCTCAAATCCAAAATTCTAGTACCAAGATCAAAGTACTAAGTGATCCAGTCCTAGACATTCAAGGTTCAAAGATCAAAGTTCAAATCCAAAAATCGAAGAACATGGCAAAGAAAGTTCAATATGAAATTCTAGAGTAACATAATCATCAGCAAGGGATTTCAATCCATTTTAGGGAGATAAATTTCCAAGAAAGTACATGGAAGACGAGAATGTTCGAAGAGAGATTTTCAAAAAAGTCCTATCCTATTGAATTTCTGCATATTTTGTGAAAGCTCCAAAAAATAAAGCACTTCATTGCAAAACCTTAAGATAGCTGCCACATCTAGTATGGCTTGAAATGAATCTAAATAAACATGTAAGGCCCCTTGTGATCATCAGCAAATCACATCAACCACTGATCTTATCCATAGTCAAGACCTAGCATCAAAGGAACCTTGAAGTCATTGTATGATCTTCTAGCAATCTTAGCATACACAAGACTTTATTCAAGAGAGGATAAGATATTTTGGTATTTTGTTCTACTTTTTGGTGAGTCATAAAACACACATCAATAGAAACTGGCACTCGAAGGAGGGTCGTACAAAGTGTATGCAGGGAATTTTCAACAATAGTGAGCTTTCAAGTATATCCAAGATAGGAGATCTCTTTAAAGGGAAAAATCCAAAAAAAAATGTGAAATTTTGAAAAAAATAGAAGAGTGAAAAATTGGAAAACTTGAGAAAAGAAGAAAAGATTTCTCAATGGATAGGCAGATTTATCTTCTCCCAATTTGGTTTGAGTTGAACAAACAACTGCATCCTTCTAATTTATCTCAACTTGTAGCATCAAGTCAATGTAGGATACATGGTACCACAGAGCATGAGGAGGTGCATTGTTTGGTGTTCCTTTTGAGGGTAGACTTGGCATTACAAGGAAGGATTTCTTTTGCACAAGTGTATGATCCTTTGGTGCTTGTCAATTCAGAAGAAGATTTTGTTGAGTTCAAAGAAGATATCAATAAGAAACCAAGAAGTGAATATGGAGGAGATACTTGGTGTCGTGTGCATAGTCTTTCACATTCAGAATTTAGATGCCCATCTTTCCAAGATATCATTGACTTGATCAAGTTCCAAATGGGTTGGTACGAGGAGATATATTTGGGGGGTGACAACTATTTCTTCCAAATTCCAAGTTGGATGTTGAAGGAAGGTGGTAGTAGTCACTCATGTTGGGAACTAAATGGTGAAGAAAGAAATCAGTTGCATCAAGGAATCATGATTGAATATAATGATGATGACAATCGAGAGGAAGAACTTTCACATGTCACTACACAAGAAGGTGTTGAACTACATAATGAAGAACTAGAAAATAATCACCCCAAGTTTGAGGATGTGGTCCTTAGAAAACTTTCCCACATGCTACAAAGTCAAATTCTTGAGGATGACTTGCAAGAAATTTCACATACCCATGAAATAGAAGGCAATTGGGTGGATAGGATGAATGAGGAATTAAAAGTTATCATAGATGAATCAAGGCATAGGGAACAAGTTGACAAAACCATCAGAGATACTACAACCTTTTGGGGGGTGCTAAATGATATCATGAGGGAAGTTGATTCATTTCCAAATGTATTTCAAGATGATAAAGTTACTACAAGTGGCATGGTTCACCATCAACTTTGACCTCCTGAAACATTACCATCTATTATTGAAGTTGATGATGAATTTATGAAGTCATTTGATGATCTTCCTTTCAATCATGAGAATTCTATGCTTGATAAGATTCTACATAGATAATTGCAAGATGCTCCTAAAGAGAAATCTACAAGCAACACCATGGGTGAGGATGATGAAGAGAAATTTGGGTTGATGTCACAATTGGATATTGTATTCAAACAAGTTGGGAATATATATGAAGGAGACCTCATTAAGGAATCCTTGATTTTTGAGGATGCACTTAGTAATACACACAAGGATGCATGGTTCATACTATATAAGGACAAGCCACCTAAAGCAATATTCCAAGGGCTTGATCACAAGAGTTATCCTATCTTGAATACTTGTGAGTTTGATGTTACCACCAGAGGGGGAATCCACCACCAACTATGTCCTCCTAAACATGTGAATAATCAACAAGGATTTCAACATGAACTATTGCTTGAGACATGCCAGGTTGTTTCTTTCCTTGCTTCTAATGTTGAAAATTTTGATAATTATTATTTTGATTATGGAGGTTTAGGAAATAAAACTTGCATTTGGATTGACCACAGATGACATGAATTGCCTCAACTTTTGGTCTTGCATGATAGTTTTCCTAATTTTGAAAATTGGGTGATAAATATTTTCTCAAAGTACAAGGATAAAAATGCTAAAATAAGAACCCTTACCCAATCCTTGATACTCTTGAACATCTTCAGAAGCCATGCTACATCAGATGTATATATTAGTTTGGTTTGTGTCATCCCTTCAGGATTCTTGTACATAGTTAGGTTAGATTTGTCTTGGACCATTTGGTTCAGGAGAGTAGTTTAGTTTCCTTTCAGCTGGGTAGTTTAGTTTCCCTTTCAGTTGGTTAGACTAGTTTTCTTTTAGTTGTTTAGTTTAGAGTTGGTTAGAATAGTTTTCTTTCAGTTGCTAAGTTTAGATGTTGTGAGGGAGCTTGAGTTTGATTCATATCCAATCATTTGACTTGAAATTTTTTAGCTTCCCTCAGTTGGAGAGCATTTTGGTTTGGGGCCTTTGCAAGTGAAAAGGGGGTCCATGTTATCACTCATGGGTGAGGTGTGTGGATTTCACATTTTTGGTGACAAAATGAAGTCTGTCTTGTTCATTTCTTGAATACATTTGACAAGGTTTAGAGATTAAAGGATGTTCTGAGTCATTAGTCTATTGTAGGACTTGTACTAAATTTGGGTCAAACTCGATGGAGGTTCTTAAGTTATGTTTGACATGGTTACAAAATTCTACTCACACTTAATTTCTCTGAGTTCTTGGTGTTTTGAAGCAAAATTGGACTTAGCAAAGATCTTACACCTACTTTAGTGCCACTATGGTCTTTTGAACCCTTTGCAAGCTTCATTGCATGCAAGCCAAACAAAAGATTGAGAAAAAGAAATATCATGAGAAAAGAAAAGAGAATTTATGCAAAGGAAAGGTAGTATCAAAGTGAAAATAAAGATGAAATTTGGTTCAAGGGTGTGCAATCATCTCTACTGGTGCTATAAAAATAATCACTAAAGGTAGAAACATAATTGTGGTGCCACAGCGATAACTCCGTTATGGCTATAGATGCCTAACTGGCAGCAAGGCTCTATCCAAGTTGCTTTTGAATTAAGGATATTATAATAGCTAAGTTTAATGAATTTGAGAGATTATCAAGTTCTTGTCAAGTGGGGAATAAATCATTTGCACACACGTGAGTAACTTATGGTCAATGTGACAGTTCTTTCCCTTGTTGAGTGCTTGTCCTTAAGTAGATTTTTGGATAGGCCATCCTAAGATTTTTGTTCTAAGTTACTTATTTCTTTAAATGTTCAAAAACATTTCTTTGGGTGGGTGTTAGCTGTTGTGGGCTTTTCACACCATCGCCCCATTGGAAAAAGGGGGGCCCGTTTTGTCTCTTGGTCTTGTCCTTTTGGCTTTAGTTCTTGGTAGTAATGGGCTCAATCTTCTAAAGTTCCCTCTTTCAAATGAGAATTGGTAAAACTAGCCAGATGTGGAAAGTTTTGTCCATGTGGCTCTGAGAATGGAAATCATTTGCTTGTTTGAGAATTGAATGTCTTGACTTACTATTTTTAGAAAGTCTATTTTTAGTAAGTCTATTTTTAGTAAATTTCACTACCTCTCAGATTGGCCTTATTTTGACTTTGGGACATCTTACTATTTTTAGAAAGTCTATTTTTAGTAAGTCTATTTTTAGTAAATTTCACTGCCTCTCAGATTGGCCTTATTTTGACTTTGGGACAACTTACTATTTTTAGAAAGTCTATTTTTAGTAAGTCTATTTCTGCAACAAGTGAGCTATGGTTGATAAAGAGCCAAAAGGGTACATGTGTCTATATCCACAAGAATGAGCAAGCATGACAGTCAATCAAGAAAAAAATGGTTAAGTCTAGAATCACCCATGAAATATCCAAAAGTCGAAAGGCATAAAAATAATAGGAAAAATGGTTGTTACGAAATTCTTCCATCATGGACAAAATCCACAATCTCTCAAAAAATTCAGCCTTGGAGAAAAATGGTTGTTTTGGAATTCTTCCATCATGGAAAAAATCCACGATCACTCAAAAAATCCCACCTTGGAGAAAAATGGTTGTTGTGGAATTCTTCCATCATGGACAAAATCCATGACCACTCAAAAATTCCACGAGCAAGAGAATTAGAAATCATGGAAGCAAAAATGGCTAAGTGTTGGAAATTTCTCCTTCATGGAAGCAAAAATGGCTAAGTGTTGGAGATTTGTCCTTCATAGAAGCAAAAATGGCGAAGTGTTAGAAATTCCTCCTTCATGGAAGTAAAAATGATAGTGTTGGAAGTTTCTCCTTCATGGAAGAAAAACTGGCTAAGTGTTGCCAATTCCTCCTTCATGGGAGAATAAATGGCTAAGTGTTGGAAACTTTCTGCTTCATGGAAAAATGAAAAAAGGATTAAGTGCTAGAAATTTCTCCTCTAGATCTTGAATTTCACCCTCTTCAAGTGTGTACTCAAGACTAGAAAAATGATTGATGATGATTAAAAAAGGGGAAATTCTTCAAAATGCAAGAAAAGGCATAACAGTGAATTGAAAGCATTTGAAGAAAAAGGAGGAGAAAGCTCTAGTTCTAGAAATTCAAGAAAGATGCTCAAATCCAAAATTCTAGTACCCAAATCAAAATACTAAGTGATCCGATCCCAAACATTCAAGGTTCAAAGATTAGAGTTCAAATCTAAAAATCCAAGAACATGGCTAAGGAAATTCAATATGAAGAAATTCTAGAGTAACATAATCATCAGCAAGGGATTCCAATCCATTTTAGGGAGATAAATTTCCAAGAAAGTACATGGAAGATGAGAATGTTCAAAGAGAGATTTTTTGAAAAGTCAGTCAAAGTTGGATCTTAGTTAAAATGATTCAGTTGGAAAAGACTCGAGCTTACATAGCCTTCATCATCATTTCATGGCATCCAATTATCTTTGATAAAGAACTGAGGTCTCCAAGTCAAACTTCTATGCATTCAGGGAATGGAATCAAGAATAATTTATTCAAGGAAGACTGAGCATTTATTGAGTAATGGACATGCATGGTGGATATTTATTGCACCCCACTCCTTCCTAAACAAGCATGCATAGTGGGCATTTATTACCCACTACAATAATGGATTCCTTGTTGCATTAATGTAGATTCCTTTCCTTTGCCCTAACCCTAATTAGGGTTGATGTGGCACAATCTTGGCCATTGGTTATTGTGATCATCCGGGCCACCTATTGTAATTGAGGACCTATATAAAGACCTCATTTGTCATTTGTAAAGGGGAGATTTTTATGAGATTGTTGCTATGAGTTATTGAGATAATAAAGTTTTCATTGGAATTTGGTGAATACTTAACGTGTCTTAGTGCTTTCTTGTTCTCTTAAATTTCTTCAATTAGATTAAGTTTAGCCTAGTTAATGTGTGGTGATTGCAATGAAGAATATGATGGTGTATTGATGAATTCCTTTGGTTCACACTTTTGACATATTAGTGATTCTAACTCGTCGTGCAAAGTTAGCCTGAACCCCTTTCATGCATATGCTTAACTTCTATCATTCATATACATTGTTCTTTATGATGGCGTATGTAGTGATATGAAAATCTTTGGCATAACCCTTGAAGATTGCACCAGTTCACGCTTAGTTGTAGTATAACTTGGTGAAGTGGAATTCAGTAAATTGAGGAATTTGTCCACTAGAGTACTATTTGTTGTTATCACTACCCTTAGGATTAGAATAGAGTTCCTGAACCCTATCCTATTGAATTTTTGCATATTTTGTGAAAAATCCAAAAAATATAGCACTTCATTGCAAAACCTTAAGATAGCTGCCACATCCAGTATGGCTTGAAATGAATCTAAATAAACACGTAAGGCCCCTTGTGATTATTATAAAATCACATCAACCATCGATCTTATCCACAGTCAAGACCTAGCATTAAAGGAACCTTGAAGTCATTGTATGATCTTCTAGTAATCTTAACAAAAGTATTATCTTAAAACAATCATTTCTCTATGATCAGGACAGGAAAATGAAAACAATAGCTAATTCAAGTAAAAAGATTAATATTAGAAAAGAGTATCAATAAGTCTATTTGTTCAAGTTTACTATGCCACATACCCTTTTTGACTACTAATGATTCTCTAAATGAGAGAGCATTATTATTGATGAATAGATCAACAATAGCTACATGTCTAAGAACAGTGGCAACAAATAGCGTATAGAATTTCTAGCAGTGTGTGAAGTCCATATCTATGCAATCACAATATCGAATTATCTACTTTCATAAGAAATACATGGATTATGCATTAAACACGAGGGGAGATAGGTATTTATAAATAAAGTGGGGTGCATAACGATATATAATGAGAATGTGGTTATCCTAATTTATAGGTGCCTGAGGAAAGGTGATCTCATGGAAAGTGATTCTTTTCTGATATTATTTCTTGTGATAGTAAATGGGATCTTTATAAATTATTCTCATTCACCAAACAAAAACAAAAAATTGCTCTTGTGTGATCTAATTTTACTCTCAGCCTCTCATTTCAGAATTTAGTATATGATTAAATATTATGTGAAGAAGGAAAGAAGTCGGGCTTTGGAGTTCTATGAAAGAATTATTTTTCCTCTGCTAGGGTTTCATGTGATCTTTTAGTTTTCTTGCATACCGCTCTTTCTCTGAGCTTTCCTTCTATTGTTTCCACTTGTCAAACCACATTTACTACAAGATTTTTTAGGCTAGCTTATAATGGCCCCAACCAGTGGTGATCTAGTTGTTAATACTAGTGTTCACACTATTACTTTGGAAAGCCATGGTGCCTCCATTAAACAAACATCCTCACAAATTCATCCCGAAAGTTTTTCATGTGGTAACTTTGATATTATCCTTCCTTTACAAGAATTTGATGCTACTTGTGATTGGTTAAAATAACATACCTTGATAGGGTATTTTGTGGGTAGGACTCCTCTTGAAGCTATGCTCTAAGAATGGGTTAACAAGAGCTGAACTCTTCATGGAGTCCACCTTGATGCTATGCAAAACCTTACCAAAGCTTTTTTTTTATTTCGCTTCACCAACTTGTCGCAAGTAGATGCAATTTTTAGCAATGATCCTTGGTCTGTGTGTTCCTCCCTACCTATTTTTCAAAGGTGGTTGAGAGAATTCACTGTCTTTGACGAAAAAAAGCTCAAGGTTCCTATGTGGGTAGAGTTCCTAGGTTTACCCCTACCATGTTGGCCTTTTATTGAGTCCATTGCCAATACTCTTGACAAAGTTATCACAAAGGAATATGAGAAAATTTTCAACGTTCTAACATAGAAACACATTTGTGTTGAGGTTGATCTTTCCAAGGATCTCAAGGATGTTGTGGAAATTTAGATTGGGGCTCAAACCTTTTCTCAAAAGGTGCTTTATTTGAACCTACCTAACATGTACTATAGGTGCCAGTCAATGAAACACAAGATTAGGGATTGCCCTTTGGCTGTGTCTACGGCTAAACCCCTACCTAAAGAGGTTCCTGCCAAACCAAAAGAAGGGAAAAAGAAGAATGGACCACTATTGAATGCAAGGGAAAGGCTCCATTAGCTTCTAAACAGTCATATGCAGCAATTTTTTTGGTTCCTCCTATTTCAACAGGAGTGCAAACCCTAGCTAGTTTAGGGATGCAAGCAATTTTTTTGGAACCAAACCTTGGTGTTTCACTGGTTTCAAACCCTAGTGTTTCACAAGGGATTAAGGTGATAGCTAGGGCTAACGCCTCAGTTGTGATTCACACCCCTCTTGCTACTTCTTCCATAGCGACTTAGAATGTACGATGTTCTCGCAGTCCTCTTGGACATGCTAAGAAACTAGAGGAGAAACGATGGGCCATCGGTCCAAAGGATTTTCCTTCTAGCTTTAAACAGGTTTCTACCTTCTTGTATAATAGTTACTCCTCTCTCAAGGATGAGAAAGTAATGGAAGAATTTTTTCATGAATTTTTATCATGGAATGTGCGAGGTCTCACAGACTTCTCCAGAAAGTACTATGCTAGGGATACCCATCATAGACTTGGAAATTTAGATTTTCTCTATATGCAAGAAGTTAAGATCTCTAGTTTCATGCTTTCTTCTACATGTCACATCATCTAGCCAAATGGCATTATGTTTTCCTTTCAACACGATGCTGGCAAAGGTGGTGTAGTTACTCTCTTATCACCTCATCTTTATTTTGCTATTATTTCACATGGTTCTGACCCCATGCATAGAAGCATTTGGCTTTTTCTTTCCATTAACAATCATTCTTTTTGAGTAATTCGTGCTCATGCTCCCAATAATGCTATGGAAAGATCTCAATTGTGGGGCTGGCTAGGTGACAACTTGCCTTCAGGTACTTAGGTTATGTGTGGTGACTTCAATATGATTGAGTTTCCTATGACAAAGATGACATTTTTCCTTTTCGCTGGATAGTTGGGGAAAGGGAAGCCTGATACTATATGCACAATAAATTGGATCTTTTTGATCCCAATACTTACTAATGCCAACATAGTGGGGTTTGGTGCACTTGGTCCAACTTTCAACCTGGCTCTAACCGCATTTTAAAGCATCTTGATCGTGCCATGATTACTGTGTAATATTTTTTCTCCTTTTTTGAGGATAGAGATTTACCTATCATTCCCTTGCTAGATGTGACATTATTTGACCACTATCCCATTTAATTTGTCATTTCATGGAAAATAGTTGTCTGGAAAGTTGGCATGTCACAATTCTTCCTCAACACATCTGTGTTGATGCATGCTTCCACTATTTCTCATATCCTATGTGTCTAGAATCTGGAGCCATGTCCACATACCTAGACATGGTGGATTCAGTGGTGGAATGATGTCGTTACTAGAACCACTCATTTTCTGCACATCTATGGATGATAGTTAGCGGTTTTCAAAAGGTGGTCTTAAGAATCCACTACTTCTGTACTCAAAAAAGCTTCTGAGGCTCTCACCCTTAATTCTTTTGATGTTGATTTACAAATTCAACTTGCCAAACTTCACCATGAAAAATAGGTTGCAGAAAATTATGCCACTCGGGGAGCCCAAATCAAAGCTTGCCTCCATTGGTTGGAGGTTAGCGATAAAGCTTCGAAGGAGTTCTTCCAAGCTCTTCAAACCTGTCATACTAATTTTGGGATTAAAATAATCAAACAAGGCACTTTTGTTCTCTCCAACCTCCTTGACATCCTACAAGCATTTTTTCATCACTATGAGAATGTTTTTTCTTTGTAGGGAAATTTGGTTGCTCAGGAAGAAGCTCTCAAAAAGTGTATTTCTGTTACTCCAAACCACCTAGTAGTTGAGCAACATGCTTTCTGTGAGCAACTTCTTACCCTCTAAGACCTTAAAAAGGCAATTTTCTCCATGGCAGATGATAAGTCCCTTGAGTTTGATGGGTTCCCTTGTGAATTTTACAAACACCTTTGGGAATATATTGGTTTTGATTTGCACAAAGTTTATCTTGAAGCCTATCATTCTAAAAGTCTAGGAACTATTATCAAAAGGAAACATTAAATTCATACCTAAAGCTAGAGATCTAGAGGATATTTGCAATTGGTGGCCTATTACCCTATTGAATGTGTCATATAAGATTATTGCTAAGATAGTTTCTCTCAAAATTTGCCACCTCTTGCCTTTAATTGTGCAGCCTAAGCAAACTAGGTTTATCAAGTCCAAATATATTCTTGATAGCATTATTGCTATCTGGGAAGGAATGGAGTGGGCTCACAAGTCCAAATAGTTGGCTATTTTTTGAAAATAGATTTTGCAAAAGCCTATGACTAGATTGAATGGCCTTTTCATTTTGGCTATGCTTTGAGCTCTTGGTGTTGGTCCCAATTTTATCAAGTCTGTGGAGATGCTCTTTGAATATGTTAATGCTTGCATTACCACCAATAGCTCCCAATTTGATGCCTTTGGACTTTTTCATTCCATCAGGCAAGGTTTCCCTCTGGCTCTGGCACTTTATGTTCTTGTTGCTGAAGGGTTTGGCTATTTGCTTGCCCACTTCGTGGCTTCTAGTTTGGTTCATGTCATTTCTTTACCAGAATCCTCTTCCCAATTGGTCAATGGTCATTTTGTTGATGATTTCTTTCTCACTCTTTTGGAAGATGAAAAAACATCAATAATGCCTTAAATTGCCTTAACACTTTTTGTCAAGCCTCTGGTTCTACTATCCAATGGCATAAAATGCTCCATTATTGCTAGTCTTTTTTGCCAGTGCCACTCTAGCCGAACCAGTTTGAATGGAAATGGGTTGCTCACAGGGAGATCTTTCACTTTCTTAATATTCCTTTTGCCTTTCAAGTGTCACCAGTGGATCTATAGAATGTAGTGCTTGCCAAGATTACTAAGAAGCTAGATTATTGGCTAACGAAACCATTTTCTATTGTGGGAAAATTCCAGATTTGCTTGAAAGTCCTTGCGACTACATATGTCTATTATTCTTCTTGTTGGGATCCTTCAAAAGCCTCCTATTATAAATTAGAGAGATTGCTCCATGATTTTCTCTGGGCCTTTGGTTTTGATCATCATGGCTTTCACATAGTTGCTTGGGATTTTTGTTGTCTCCAAAAAGAGTCTAGAGGCCTTGGCCTTCTCTCCACATAGAAGCAAGGTATTTCTCTATGTGCCAAAATGGATTATTCATTCCATCACTGGAGATGAAGCTTGGAAGATTTTGGTTCAGCATTGCATTTCTTCTGAATTTCCCATTAACAAGCCTTCATGGAAGGGGATTGGCTTTCACACCCTTCTCATCATGTGAGAACCTATGCTCATACAAGTCTCTTTTGTTATCAAGAGAATATGGAAAGCTTGTGAAGTTGTCAAGCCTTGACTTCACTAGTCTGGTGATGAGTTTCACAATGGGCTCTCTTTGAACCAAGAAAACATTTGGTGGTCTCTCCTATTTTCCATCACGGGTATTCCTCTTGCCAAGACTCAAGGTGCTAGTGCTTTGCATTTTTTCAAATGAGGCATCAAGACTCCTAAAGATCTTTTCTCTAGGGTTTTCGTGAGTTTTAGATCTTGGGAAGATGTGCAAGTCTAGTACCATCTTGCCCATTTAGATCGATAGACTTTTGACTTATTGCTTTTTGCAATTCTAGGGCACTTAATTCATAAAGTGGGTATTTAGTCTATTAGACCTTGGTGGACTGATTGGAAGTGATATCCTACCACTCCTTTCACCAATTACAAACAAAGTTTGGGTTATAGATGGCTTTCTCCCCATTTTTTGATGGTGGATATGCTCAATCAGATATGGCATTTGCAATCTTCTATGTCTCAATGGAGAAAGTGCTTTGACACTATTTAGAGTGCTATTATAGAACCCAAGATTGCCCATTTTGCTTGGTGTCTAATTTTTCAAGGGCTTTCCCTTGGGCCTTGCTCAAGCATATTGGGGTTCTGGATCCTAGGTGTCCTTTTTGTGGCTAACCAGAGTCCTTCCTATATATTTTCTAGTTTTCTAGACATGCTCAAAATTATTGGCACTAGATTCATGATTTTTTAGAGTTGCTTTGGCCTAAACCCTTTTCTTAGAACATGGCTATTTTGGATGATTCCCCCAGGATCCCTTGAAAATTTATCCATATTTGGCTTTGTTAGATTGTGGTGACTGATCAGGAAAGTACTGTACATACTTCATAAATAGTGGGGTTCGGGGCACCGCCCCGAAAATTTTTTTTTTTGGAAGTAGCCGACATCGACATGGTAGCCGACATATTATGGCCGACATATGGCCAACATGTTATAACCCTAAAGCAGTTTAATACTTGTATAAAAAGGGCTTAGGGTTGGGTATTTTTGATATGTGGTGATACGAAATTGGTTCTTGCGGCGGTATTGAGCTGTAAGGGATTACGGATTGTAATCAGGTTGTAATCACTGAATTGTAATAAGATCGGACTTGCTGTTTGGTGGACGTAGCCCAGGGATTGGGTGAACCACGTTAAATCTTGGTGCCTTGTGTTCATTTCTATGTGTTCTATTATTTTCTGTTATTGGTTATATTTGCATGTAGTTTTTTATTTCTGTCCGTGGTTTATCCTAACAGGCTTACCTTTAGGATGGAGATTTTATTCACTCTATGGAAAGATAGAAATGATGTTCTTTTCACTCACATTTTTGTTGATATTAATATTGCTATGTACACTAAAATGTGCATTTGTAGTAATGTAATGATGTAGATTCAAGTAAAAGCAAACGAGGTGGCCTTGGAGGTGGCCCACCTTTAGGAACTTCTCAATCACTGGGGAAATGCTCCTTGTACTATTACCAGGGTACCTCCAAATGCCTTAGTTGATACCTCAACACCTTAGTTGATACCTCAACACCTAGAGGTATTTGCCAAAGGCACAAATCTTTAGGCCATCGCTTGCATACTCCGCATTCCCAAGCTTCGTGCCACCACTCTCCCAGTGGTGGCAATGATGGGTTAAGGAACTACGTAGTTTCCTTGCCTCGTAATGGCATTAGCGGGTCCTCAACTCCTCCTCCTAGCTTTAGTGAGTGGTTTCTAGGAAATGGTCTTTTCACCTAGAACTAGCCATTTCACCTCCCCAACCTGATATGAAGCATGCTAACTAGGCCATTGATGTTATTGATGCTTCTGTTGATGGCTAGACTATTCCTAGTCTGCCTCCCAGTCCCAAAGATGATTGGGGTTTTCATGATAGAGATGAGCTACCTCCCTTAGTAGGTACTACTTTAGCTGCTTGAGGTTGCTTCTTATGTTTTTTTTTTATGAATAGTTAATGTTTTGGCTTTAGCCATGTGAACTCTCATGGGTTGATCTTATATCCCCTGGCCCTTTTTTGTGAATTGTAATCTTAGTATATTATTTATTAATAGAAAAGGACTATTCATCAAAAAAATATTAAGCGAATGATAGTAAGCTATATAACCTATTTACTCTCCTCACCAAGAAAATATGTTCCTCCTACTTCCTAAATCAATCAAAAACCTCTCAGTAAAATCAAATAAATTTTCCTACTTGTCTCACAGGCTAGAGTCAAACCCATGCAGTGCGATTGGTAATGATATTATTTTCAAATCATAATATTTAAATAAGATTAATTTTTATTTTTTTAAATAAATCAATTAAACATTTAGAATAATTTTTTTTTGATGAATAGTCCCTTCCTTATATTAAAAAAAATACAATAAAGTTACATATTCACAAAAAAAGGGGCCAGGGGAAATAGGATCACCCTGCAAGATCATATGGCTATAGGCTAGAAATCAACTATTTATCAAAAAAGACTTTTAGAAATCAATAGAAAGCAAAAAAATCCTCATGTTGTTAGTGTAGTGCTAGCCAAGGGAGGAGGATTCTTATCATCAGAGCACCACTCAAGGATGGGGTGAATAGATGGCTCAGGGGGAGCCCATCCGTCATCAGCAGTAGCAACATTATCTTAATCTTTCTCTCCCTTAGGCCTAGGATGAGAAATGGCTTAGTCCAGTTAGGGAAACACCCACTTTGGGTCTAGATAAGTAGAAGGCCAACCAATAGTAGGAGAAACAGGAGGAGCCATTGGGGACCACCCCAAACTAGACCTCTAGGGAGGTGAGGCAGAGTAGTGCCGACCACCAAAACCTCTAGAAGAATGGCACTGACCAAAAGTACCACCATTGGGAGAGCAATGCAGCTGAGAGTGAGGCATGTGCGAGTGGTAAGAAAAATTTCTATAGCCTCGATGGTAACCATGAGGAGGAGTATGGTCACCAGAGGCCAAATATGGCAGAATATGAGCAACTGTATAGGGGGCATTTCCCCAATGAGCCAAAAGCTCCTAGAAGCAAGCCACCTCCAAAGCCACTTTATTCATTTGTACTTGAATCTGCAACATGACATTTTTATAAATACATGCTTTAGTATACATACCCACATTAATGTCAAGTGTGTTGTTAACATAAATGACTGTACTACAATCTTTCCAAATGATAAATAAGATCTCCAATTTGAAAGCATGACATATCTGGGCTTATTTGAAGGGTATCAGAGTATTATCACCCAGAAGAACCATATGCCAAGAAAAAGGTTTTGGGAAGAAGGGGCGAATGGATCCATCAACAGTAACACTGAGCCCATCTACAGAACCAAAAAATGTGCAAAAAAGACTCTGGTTGACCATCGAAAGGGAAATGGGGGTCAGGAACTCCTAGGTGCCACAACCAAGTGTATTTTTTCCAGGGTGTAACATATTGGCTTAGTTGTCACATGCCAACTGCCATTACCCCAGATCCAATCTTTTCCATCATTCATGATAATCTGAAACCTTTTGAAATTTATATTTTTACTCAGCACCAAGTACGTGGACATGCACAAGAAAATCATAAAAAATACACCCATATCATACTTCAATATACTTTCCCTTTCAAACCATGCAAATTTATTATTGCAAGTACTCATTTCATCATTCCTGACCATCTATCCATAGTGACTCAGCCCCATCATCCCATGTAGCACTGAGTTGTTCATAAGATTCAAAAAGTCTCTCCAACTATACTTTATCATGGGTTAGTGTCTTTACTCACCAAAAGTCTTAGCAAATTTGGTAACACTCTAAATTCTCTCCAACAATGTAATCCATGCACTCTAAGACTTAACACCACCATCTCATCTGCCACCCCGTTACTCTCCCAAAAAATATGTTGTAGCTCAAATCTTTTCAAGATGATTAATAAATTCCTTATATCTTCTATGACCATTTTGATTGCCCATCCCTCTTTCATGTTTCCTTTCACTATTTCTATAATAATTTTTGAGTCACCTTCTATCTCCACATTCTCCCATCCTACATTGATTACCAATTTCAAGCCCCAAAATAGTGCCATGTCTTTCACAACATTATTCAAGACATTCCTTAGATTACCAGCATAGGCTATAAGCATTCTTCCCTCTCTATCTCTAACCATACCCTCTCTAGTTGATCCCTCCTTTCTTGTAGCACCATCAAAATTTAATTTAGCTCAATTCTCCTTAGGGAGTCTCCATCTTGTCCTTTTTCTAGAAATTTTATTGGAATTTTCAACCTCCATGAATCTTTCTTCAAGGTTCTAGTTTCTGGCAATCCTTTATTTAGTCATATTGGGTGGAACCATCAATTTCCTTCATTTGCAATTCTATGTATTCTCCATAATCAGCTTGAATATAATACTTGTAACAATCTCTTCACTTCTCTCTTTATTTTTGAAATCCCTATTGTTTCTCTCCTTCCAAATTCCCTAGAAAACATGGGGGGGTATAACTTTCTATGTTTTGATAAGGAGAAGGTGGAGGAATGGGCAATGCTAATTCACAAAAAATTGATCAATCCCCTTATTGAACTCCCAAACCATTTCCGACTTTTGTAACAACCTACCCCATATGTTAATAACATAGCTACAATCTAAGAATAGATATGGGATATTCTCTTCTTCACCTTTACAAAGGTAGCATCTATTGGGAAATTGAAATCCCCTTTTCCTTAAGTTATCAATGGTAAGGATCTCCCCATGCATGGAGACCAACCAGAAAATATTGACCTCCAGCATCAAATGGCTAAGCCAAATTATCCTCTAGCATTTAGGCTCCAAATCTTTTTCAAAAATCATCCTATAGGAAAAACCAATAGAAAAATCCCCAAACATGGTCACCTTCCAAATAAAGGTATCATTCTAAGCCACTCATAGGTTTTTGTAGCCTTTGAGGAGCTCTTCTAGTTCCTCCACTAGATTTCAACCATCTAAGAAATTCTATTGCAATTGTATCCTTTTCCACTTCCTGCTTGGTCCTATAAATTTCATCACCTTACTTCCTGCCTCCACTTGGAGGTAGTCCCTAAGACTACCATACTTTGTTCAAACCAGAGGTTTCCCAACAAGCTAAGTATCCTCCCAGAAATTAACCTGATTACCATCTCCCACTAGCCACCTTACTCCTTCCCTAAGTAAACTTTTGTTCTTTAATATATTACCCTAAATCTTGGATCCCATAGGAAGGTCATTTTTCCAAATGTAGTGAGTAAAATTCAAATTTCCTATATACTTAGCTTTTAAGATCTTACACTAGTTAGCCTCATTCTTCATTAGTTTCTAACCAACCTTAGTAAGAAGAACATTGTTCAAGTCAGAGATCTTTTTGATACCTAATTCTCCACTATTTTTTGGTCTACACAGAGTATCCCAACTCACCAAGCTTAATCTATTCTTCTCTCCTCCCCCTGACTAAAGGAAGTTTCTTTATATTCTCTCCAATTTCTCTACCATAACCTAAGTGATTTTGAATAAGGAGAGGAAGTAAACCGTGATCCCTTGAAGAGATGAAGTCAAAATTTGTAGCTTACCCATATTACTCAAGGTTTTACCTTTCCACCCAATCAAATTCATTTGCATCTTTTCCAACATGGTATTCTAAAAGTGATTTATTACCTCTTTGATAGTCAAAGGAAGCCCAAGGTATGTATAAGGGAGAGAGGAAGTATTGCAACCCAGGATACTTATCACCCTTCTCTGGATTTCTAGCTTAGAGTTGAAGAAGAACACCTTACTTTTATCCAAGTTAATTTTTTGTCCCACATTAACTATATATATATATATATATATATATATATATATATATATATATATATATATATATATATATATATATATATATATATATATATATATATATATATATCCCCAAGACATATTTCCAAGATTTTTCTTCTACCACTAAAGAGTTCCCACTTAGGAAAGTATCATCCATGAATTGTTGTATTACCTTTCTCGGTAGTGAGGTAGCAAGTTTAATGCCTTTGATCTCTCCTCCTTCCACCTTTTTCAAGAACACTCTTCCCAGCACTTCTGAAACCATGATGAATAGATAAGGAGAAATAGGGTCCCCCTCTCTTAGACCTCTTTCCCCACTAAAGTTTTCCCAAGGTGATCCATTCACCAGCACTGAGTAATTGACAGTATCAATCATTGATCTAATCAATTTTATAACTCCCTGACTAAAACCAATTTTCGCCATGCCTTCATACAATAAAGTCCAATTAATCCTGTCACAAGCTTTGGAAATATTCAACTTTAAAGTCATACGTAGATTACCACTCTTCTCCATTAAGTGAAGCATCTCATGAGTAGCTATAGCAACATCAAGTATCTGATAGCCTGGCACGAACCCATTTTGAGTTTTCCCAATAAATTTGTGTAGCAGTGGCTTTAGGTGATTCACCATTATCTTAAAGAAGATCTTATAAGTAGTTTTGCATAGGATAATAGGTCTAAAATCAGAAATAGCCCCTAGGTCCTTGATTTTGGGGACCTAAACTATAAACATTTTACTAAGTTTCTTGAGTAGCTTCCCAGTCTTGAAGAAATCAATTGTATCTCTAATCAGATCAGCCTTTATGACCTCCTAGAAGTGTTGAAAGAAGGTCGGGGGAAAACCATCAAGGCTTGAGGACTTGTAGGTTTTCATAGAGAAGACAACTTTGTGAATTTCCTACTCAATGACCAACTATGTAAACTCCCCATTCTCCTCTAACAATATCACATTGGGCATGGAGTCAAACAACCATTGCCTATCCTCCCTATTGAAGGCCCTGTGCTCCTCCTTATAATAATTTTTTAAGTAGCTACTAGCCCAGCTTTTGATCTCTTCCATTTTGTTAACTTTATATTATTATCATCTGTCACAACATCAATAATGTCTCATTTTATAGATGGAGGATGATCTATGGAAACGTGTCATATTTATATCTCCAAACTTTAGCCATAAAACCCTCCATATTTGCTTATAGAAAGTTTCCTCTCTGATCATAGTGTCCTTCCACACCCTCCTATAGTTTTCCTCTTCTAGAGTCATGTCATTTAAATCCAAGCCCTCCCCTATCACTTTTTGGAGTTCCTCCAGCTTCTCGTCCACCTCCTTCTTTGTCTTAAAGATATCTCCAAAGTAACTCATTTTCCATGGCCAAACATTCCTTCTCACATTATCAAGTTTGGTGGAGATCTTGAACATTGTAGTTCCTTCAACTCTTATACCCCACCACTCCTCCACTCAAGAACAAAAGTCAAGATGTGACTGCCACATTATTTCATATCTAAAAGGTCTTGGGCCCCCCTGCAACACCTCTTTCCAATTAAAAATGATAGGGGCATGATCCAAGACTATCCTGTGTAATCCTATGAGAGTAGAAGAAGTACCCATCCTCACTATTCAGGAGAAGAAGTCTATCCAGTTTGACTTGAATAAGGTCAACCCCCTTCCTATTATTTGAACAAGTAAACTTGACATCATGCATCCCCATATCCATCAAGTCATTTTTATTTATAAACTTAGCCAGATCCTTCATACTATTAGTAAAATCCACCACTCCTCTAGCCTTCTCAAAGGGATACAATGGGGAATTAAAATCACCCATGCAAAAAGTATTCTTGGAATGGGACATGAAATTAGGTAGTTCTTCCCGAAGTTGGCCTCTTCCTTGCCTTGAGTTTGGAGCATACACATTAATGACATTCTAGGTCTTTTCATCTTTCCTATGCTATGTAATAAGGTAATTAAATTTCCTTTACCTTCAATAGGGTTACAAAAGGTAACCACACCTCCTAAAACTCCCTCTGCTTCACTATAACAAAAATTGGCCCCTGGCCAAATATAACTCACAATACTTTCTAGGTTAGCCATGGTCATTTTAACTTCTTGGATCAGAAGGACATCAATCCTTGTATTAGATAGTTGTTGTTTAAGTGCAAACTACTTCTGAGGGTTGTTCAACCCTCTCATATTCTACGATCGAATAATAATTTTCTACCCTTGGTCATAGAATCCAAGGTCAATTACCTACCACTGGCCACCTCCCTTGCCATCTGCTCCATTCTTCTATTATGTTTCCCTATTTTTCCCACATCTAACTTCAACTCCTTTTCCCCTTCAAGTTTTTTAGAAACTTTGGTCTACCTTCTTTAAGTTTTCCATTTCCCTTCCTCTTCCCCAAGCAGGGAAGTAGAGGTAGTGGGTATTTATATTAACATGGTAGTAAGGAGAACATCTTCACACTAGCTAAGCACCCAGGCCACTTCTTTTATTTCCAAGTCTTTCCCCTTATCTTCTAAAACCTTTTTACATTTATGCTCTAAACCCCCACACACCTCTTCAATCACCATGTTTCGCATAGGGGTTCTTAGAAGATCCTCAATACCTTGCAAAAAAGGGAAATGATCTTCCATCAATATCAACAATCTCACCTTCATTCACCATTCCAAAAGACCCACCTAGCTCTAGAATCTTCTCAAAGACCTCAGCTAGTTTTATCACTCTTTTATTTTCCCATTTAGGGGGCACCACAACCTCCTCCTCAAGTCCCTCCAGAGGTGTTGTATCCTTAATCACCTTCCCTCCCATCTCTTCCTCCTCCTTTTCCTTCAATACATCCTCTGTTTCCTTATCCCTAACTTTCTCATCTCCCTTCCCAGAAGGCTTATTATTTGTTTTACAAGTGACAAAAAAATGTCCAAATGTTGAACAATTCTGGTATAAAAGACTTGCATTCTCATAGACAATGGGTTGCACATTCTTTTCCCACTTAGAATTTAACACAATGGACTTAGGTAGTGCAGTGCCAATCACTATATTCACACTAAACCTCACAAAAACTAGTCTATATTTTTGAAGGTTAACCATGTCCACCACAACAAAGTGTCCAAAGGAGTTCCCAATTAACTTAAGCATCCTTTCATCCCAAAACTCCAGGGGGAGACCTAAGATTCTGGCCCAAATAGGAGCCAACCTATTCAATTTTTTGGCTAGGTCCAAAGTAGGGTACCATTTCGCCACCGTTAGACCATGTTTTCCATAGTACCAAGATCCAACCAAAACCATTGTCATATCTTTCGTTGCCATAAATTTGAAATAGAAGAGCCCCTAGAGACATCACTGAAACAACCACACTCCCTTTCAACTTCCACTTCCACTTACCCACTTCCAAACCATCTCAATCGATGGGCAGAAGGCCACAAACCTGCCAACTAGGCACAATTTTAGGTTGGCAGACACACAATCAACCAAGCTATTTGGAATAACAATTTCTAAGCCCTCCTCCCCACTAATCACCTTGGGGGCTTCTAGTGGGATGTGAGTTGTCTTTTCTCCTAGGACTACTTCCTTCCATCCTTGAGTTACTATAGGACTCACTACTTTCTCCTGACAATCCATCAAAAGCACAATAGACTCAACAGGGTCCCCACTAGAAGGACGCTCAAGATGTACTCCTCCCTGGACACTCCCAGTCAAGGTTAGAACAAGTTGCAGATCTGAGCAAGATCCTGGGATCTGGCCCATCTCTAGGGGGCCAACCCCACCCATCAAAATTAAAAAACTAAGAGAATGGGAAAAATGTGAAAAGTTGTAAAGCGAAAAGTGTGTAATTGTTATCATTCTCGTTTATTATTTTCTATGATACAACATTTATATCATATTTATAATTCTATTTTGCCTCTAGTATTGACAATCCTTTCAAATTATTATTTATGTCATACAATTCCATAAAATCATCAAATTTCATTAATTAGACCCTAGCATTATATATTATTATTAGTTTGTATATTAATTAATCAATATTTAATGTACACATGTCCTAGTGTTTAAATAAAGAAAGTATACACTACAAGCATTTGCATTTACAAAAATAGTTAGTTATGGTAATTGTTTATACTATTGTGGTAAAAACTAAAAGTATATAAAAATTGTTTTCATACTAAATGCCCAGATAAAGAGCTTGTGGAAATTGAAAAATGTTTGGGTTATAAATTTTAGATAGTATGTTATAGTGGTATCAAAGTATACATTCAATTATTTTTTATAATTGCAATATTCAAAGAATATATTCTAGTGTAGAATATTATACTGACATTAGAGCTTGCATGACTATTTAAAATGATTTAAAATATTGAAGCATATTTTAATGTGGGATACTACAATGTTATCTAAGTGCTTTATTCTAATAGGTAATGTGATTTAGAGGAAATTTTGATAGTGAATTTTTCTTATGCAACCAAAGGTTTCATGAGGTGTACTTATTTTAGAAGATGGAGAAATGATTCACCAAAGAAGGAAAAAAGATTGAAGAGGAAGTTCCTATTCCATATTTGATTTTTGAGGGAGCTCCAAGAATTATGGGTGATAGGAGACACCAAAATGAGAGAAATATAATGTGTGAATAATATTGCTAGAGAACAAAAACTATTAGGTTAGATATTGACACAAATTTGATGTAAAATATGAATGCTATTAAAAAACATAGGAGCAACAACTAAAATTGAGGGAACAATGGAGAAGCTAGCAACACTAGCACACCTACTAACAATAATTCCAAGGTAGCTAGTGAGACAACACCTAGACCACTATTGCCACTTTCCTAAAAGTCAAGCTAAAACAAATGGAAAATGGTAGGATGTAGAAGATTTCTTTATGGACTTGTTACATGAGTATGAGTTCTTAGATACCAAATTTCATGTCTTCATGCACTTACAATATTTTGTCAACTCAAACTAAGAAATATACCCAAAAAGGATGAGCCTAATAACTAGGATTTATAGAAGATGATGTGTAATATCTCTATTGCCTCTTTTGATGGATCCATAAAATGCACAGTAGATTGTGGGTTTACAAACTTGATATTAATTTCTCATTGAACTCTATGTTTGAGAATTAAGCTATCAAGAATTCCAATGTGTTCTTAGATGGTGATGTACTTGAATTTTAGCACCATGACATTTTGATATAGGGCAATAACCTCTTATGTGGAATATAGCTTGTGTCTAATATTGATAGACAATTTTACAAGAAGACTTTAAATATACACTCATGGTATAGTGAATACTTTGCACTAGAATTTTAATAGTTATTGATTATCCTTGATATTTCAAAAAGAAAATAATTATTTTTATTGAAGTGTTGAGAACACCATTATACTATTAAATTAAAATATTACATATATTATCATCAATTTTATATATATAAAAGATACAAAAACTTGAATTTGAATAATTAGATTAATAATATTATTGAAAGTAAAGTAAATTCTTCATTTGAATTGTATTTCAACTAAATATATTTGTACACTACCATGATACAAATCAACCTAAATTTGAATATAAGAACAAGTTGTACCCAAAATTGTAGATGGTAAGAAGTTGACAAGAACAAAACCTTAGCAAAGTGGCATGAACCATACGACCGTGAATCAATGTGCACATAAAAATCAGGTATGGAGGGACTATCATCTATAAAAGTATTTGGATTCTGTGAAAATAGGTGGAATTCCGGGTATATTCATTCACTTGTTGGGGAATATTGTGCCACAGAAAACAATAATAAAATGATAAAAACAAGGACAGGACAAATTTCCTGTAGTGGCCATTTAATAGCTATGCATATGCATTTGGACACATCTTGAGGCTTCGCCGTCCCACTTGATGCCGAAAGCTTTAGGAAAAGCAGTTTGGGAGGTCATGAATGGAAGCCATTAAATGGTTTTGCAGAGGTTTTTTATATTGCATAAACAAGAATAGAAAGACGCAGTAGAGTCCTACGCACTTTGTAAAAGCTGAAATTTTGCTTTGCACAACCATTTGAAAATGATCGTGGGCAGCTTTTTAAAAGCCGCATTCCTCTTCTTGTCTTATATATCTGTGCTCTTCTTGTGACTCCCCCCAAAAAATTCAATTCAACTCAATTGGGTTTCAAGACTGAAAAATGTTGAAACAACGATTTATGATTGTTGTTGTTCTTGGTGTGTTATTCATATCTGTAGTGGAAGGCAATGCAAGAGTGCACAAAGAAAAGCCTGTCCATACAAGGGCATTGAATATTGAGAATGAGTACACCAAATGGATAAGATGGATGGGCACTCTGAGCCATTCATTGTATAAACCAGCAAAGAACAAGCTTATTCCTTCCTCTTACCTTGTGGTGGATCCTACAGATGGAGTAGGGGACTTCACTTCTGTTCAGAAAGCCATTGATTCTCTGCCTCTCTTCAATATTGTTAGAGTTGTTATCAAAATCAATGCAGGAGTATATGAGTAAGTATGTGTAAATTAATATGGTTTTGAAAATAATTGTGTGAGTTTCTTTGCATCAATGCTTATGCTCAGTGATATATTAATAAGATGATGAAATAAAATTTGAAGATTGAAAAGTTAGCTGAGTTTGAAGATTGAAGGGTTGGCTTACTTCAAAAAGGATAAAATGGCACAATTTTATCTTTTGATCTGTTGAGATTGTAGTTTACAAATTTGGATTGGATCAACCCTGTGGGTTACCTAAAAATCTTTGGTTTTGGTATTTATTTTGGTGTTTGACAGGGAGAAGGTGAACATTCCGATGACAAAAGCATTTGTAACTCTTGAAGGGGCAGGGGCAGACTCCACAGTCATACAATGGGGAGACATGGCAGGAACTTTAGGGCCAGATGGAAAGCCATTGGGCACATACAATAGTGCCACTGTTGCAGTTAATTCTCCTTATTTCATTGCCAAGAACATTACTTTCAAGGTGAGATTTTGGAATTCTTACTTCAAATGCTTTCTATTCAGAATTGGCCTGTATCTAACTTTTGTGCTTTGGAATCTTGTATGATTTTGAGAAATATCACAATGTATACTTGATTCATAAATGATAATTTTAATAGTTATTTGAATATATGTGTGGGTGTTCAGTTTGATATTAGTATGGTTTGATGGCTAAATTGTAGTGGTGTTCTTATTATTAAAGTTCAAATTCTAAGAAAGAATATTTGTTGATGTTGAATATTTGTTTTGAAAGCACAGAATACAGCTCCTATTCCTCCACCAGGGGCAGTAGGGAAGCAAGCAGTAGCACTGAGAATAACAGGGGACACAGCAGCTTTCTTTGGCTGCAGCTTCCTTGGAGCTCAGGACACCCTTTATGATCACACTGGACGCCACTATTTCAAAGACTGTTATATTGAAGGCTCCGTGGATTTTATCTTTGGGAATGGCCTTTCACTCTATGAGGTACATACCCTTTCCTAATTTGTAAGAAAGACTCTTAAAACAATTTGTCATATTGACCATTTTAAACAGTAGATTCTAAAGTTTCATGAGGTATATTCTAAGATTTAATTTGTTCAAGTGATTCATTTGAAGTTATACTAATGGTGAATCTTATTGAAAAAGTTGGAGTGATTTATATGAACAGCATACTAAGTCCTATTCAGAAACTATTATGGTTTATTGAACATCATACTTTTTAATTAAATTAAGTGAACCACCTGAAATTATATGAATAGATAGGTCTTATTGAAGAGCTTATACCAATAAATGGGTATTATTGGAGAAGTTAAACATCATACTCTTTAATTAGATTAAGTGGATCATCTGAAATTATATTAATAGATAGGTCTTATTGAAGAGCTTAGACCAATAAATGGGTATTATTGAGAAGTTAATGTGATTTGATATGAATGACATGTTAAGTTTTGGTCAGTGCAATAGATAGGTTTCGGATGAACCACTTAAACTAGTGGAAATGAACTTAATCCCTATACTCGTTTCAATTATGAGTTGGGTAAGAATGAATTATATTTGTTGGTGCAGGGGTGTGTGGTACATGGGATATCTGATACATATGGGGCAGTAACAGCACAAAAAAGAGAGAGCTCAGTAGATGACACAGGATTTGCATTTGTGAGATGTAAAGTGACAGGGTCAGGAGCTCTATATTTGGGGAGAGCGTGGGGAACATTTTCAAGAGTGGTGTTTGCGTACACATACATGGACAAGATCATCATGCCTGTTGGATGGGCCAACATGGGCGACCCTCACAAGGAATTGTAAGTTCTCTCTTCATTCCATAATAAAAGAAGGATTTGTCATGTGATGATCAATGTGCGATGTTAAGGGTTTTTGTTCCTATTTGTGCAGGACAGTATTTTATGGGCAATATAAATGCAGTGGGGCAGGGGCAAGCTTTTTGGGTAGGGTATCATGGTCTCGTGAACTCACAGACCAAGAAGTTAAACCATTTCTAGCCCTCACTTTTATTGATGGCCATGACTGGATTAGTCTCTAGTCAATTCTCTGTAATATAGTTTCATTTTTTTCAAATAAACAATGTCATAGTCTGCTGTGTATATTATCTGAGGCATGAGAAGATATGAGAGAGTGTTTTAAAATCAATTCTTGTTGTAATTATCCATGACGATGACCCATACTTATGTAATCTGATTACTTCCATTGAAATATAAATGATTTTTTGAATGTATCATAAGTAATCAAACTTATTTGTTTGCAGAAAATCTGTACATTATAGAAGACAGACTATGGTCCTTTTCAAAGTAAATCCAATGAAAATAATTGTTCAATAATCATTTCCAAAGACATTACTGGGGATTCAGAATTTTTTTATTGTGGGTAATTGAATTTAGATGATTCAATGGACTGGATTAACTTGCAGTGTCTTCTCACGGGTGTGGAAGTTGCATTGGTTTTGTTGAAAATGGGGATAATGCAGCACGGAAATACGCTCACAAGAAGCCCAAACAACCCACGAGTTGTCTGATTCACATTATTTATTTATTTATTTTCTCTGTTGCAATTTGCACCTCATGTTGGAGATGGCTATTGTCTATGTAGAATGTATCTGGTATAATCAAAGTTTAAACAAATTGAGATTCAAATCTCTATGTATATTTGATTATTGCATATATCAGTCAATTTTAATCAGTGGATGACAATGCTGTTCAATATAGTGGCACAAATTTATTTTAATATAAATAAATTTTGACTTTTTCTTTGAGGGCAATGAATTGTAAGGATGTGTATGTAATGGATGCAAATGTATTGGATGATCGTATGTACATTTTGTTTGGATGATGGCTTCTATCCATTAATGTTGGGAAACTTACAGATATTTTCATTATATTTAGTGTATTTCTTTTTCAAAATATATTGATAAATGATAATTTTATATAAAATTAAATTATTTGTTTTATATTACATATTGATGTATTATGCATATCTTTATGTACTTATGCTTCTCTACATGTCTACGCATCTACATATGTGTAACTTCTTATTTATTACACCCATGCACAAACATATTATCATAGACACATTATCCCTTGTAATTTAACATATTTTATCTCAATAGTAATTTGTAGCCAAATATAAAGGGTAAAGGCTACGTGTGATCTCTATGACTCCAAAGATGATAGAAACATTATTATTGCCTTCACAACACAAGAAACTAATTATAATGTACAATTTATTTGTTGACTTATAATTTAACACATAATTAACATTATTTCAAGAATGATACATCATCTAATGGATAAACATTCATTTAGATTATAGCATGATAGACTTAGTCGTTGGTTAAGTATAACACAATCAAACACCAAAACTTTACAACAACAAAAAAGATGGGAACCCAAAACACTGTGCAACATTTGATACTTAGATTTAATGTTTAGGAGTATAACGCTTTAACTAATCTCCTAGAGGATTTTCAATTCCTATTTATATCACCTTAATATAACTTCCTCTACATGGCAACTTACAATTCCAAACATTTAACCAAATTTGTTTGCATATGTTGACACGCAATCATGTATATAAATGTTAAGGAAACATCTATCCAACATGTATGCACGGATACATGTGATTTTAAGAAATCAAGCATTTTTTCTATATAGAAGATTAAAGAAGTTCAAATTTTCTTTTCTGTATACAGGATTAAAGAGATTCTTTTTAATAGAAAATTCTTTCAATTATGCATCTATGGATGAATCAATTTTAGTTTACATGCATCATTTGCTAGATCAATTTAAGATCTATCACATTACTCAAGATATCAAAATAACTTTAGGCTTGTCTCTCAAAGATAATTAGTTTCTACTATGAGATTCTTCTTACTCTATAAATTTAAATCATTATTGTTGACACTAGAGTGGAAAAGGACCTTGTCTTCATTTCTTTCTAAACTTCTTAAACCTATTTTCATATACGAGGCCAAAATATTCAATTCTAGGTGAACTATATTTAGTCTTTTGAATAACTCCTTTAATCATTAGAAAATAAGTTTGATACTTGGACAACTAGGAAAAACTAGCTCTAGATACGATTTCTAAATGTCTCAAAATATAGTAAATCAAAAGAAATTTGTATCTAGTTGATTCTTCATTGGGAATATGTAAGTTTAGCTCCTATTTTGATTCAAAAGAAATTTAACAAATGTTGCATTAGAGGGACACCTCATCATATTGTTTTATATGACCTTGTATGTCACTATCATCTATAGTCCCATCATTTCCCTATGTATATTTTCATTTAAAGTACTTCAGATTGATAGACTATAAGAGTGCTTAATAGTAGTAATGAGAAACTAAAGTGTCATATTTACACTTGATTGGATTGATGTCCAGAAGATGAAAATAATATAAAGAAATGAAAAGATATATCTCCATCAATTATATTTTTAGAATATGACCAATTTCAATCCTCACACTCCTTATTAATGCAATAAATTCAACATTACTAATTATCTTATCTTTGTTTATAGTAGCCTCAAATCAAGCACTTAGAAAATAAATTGTGGTATTGTTTGTGCATCAAGATTACCTAAAATAAAAGGAATAATTACATGGTTTTTCCTATACCGTGAATTTGAAATTTAACTTTATTTCTAATTGATCAAAATCCTTAAATCATCTTGTAGCATCTCAAATTGAACCATGTTCCAATATCACACTTATGGATTATGTCTTGTGCATTCATGACAAAATATATTATTACAATTTCATGATTATGGCCTCAAGTTAGTAATGATGAAGTATTAGCAGTTTGTGATTTGAATTTTAGGAGAAATCAGTCAAAAAAGAGTGTGGTATGCAAACATCCCAATAAAATCTAAGAATCAGATAAAGAATATCATGGATGGTTTGCACTTAATCCATGCCACAATCAAGTGCACTTATAACAGATACTCCCACCTATTTTAAGTCGAAAAAATCTCATTCTTCCTCATTTAATCATTCTATAATATCATCCATAACTTATCTTCATGTTTTTCTCTCTCACAAGGAAGCTCTACTAAAATACTATCATCTACTGGACTCTCAGAGTAGTTAGGACTCCTCTTGGATCTTCTCTATCGCATCTATCATTTCTTTCATTTCATACTTGATTTAGTCTATTATTTATTATCATTGTAAGGGTTCTTGTGTACACAGAGGGTTCTTTCATCTTTGTACATCTTGTTTTTTATTCCAATCTTGTCTAGCCATCCGTGGGGGTAGAAACAACAAAACTGAGGTCTAAGGAAAGTCCCTATACAAATGTTATATTTATTCTCATCTCCATGTGTTAAAATTGTACATGTTCATTGAATAGACAACTCTATTCCACTAGCTTATAGGTTGTTCTCATTCAAACAAAAATGTGAGGACACAAATGTCCCTGCAACATGTTGACATCTAAGGTCAAGGCTTGACCCATCTAGTATTGTAATCTATGTTTTTTGTAATTTCTATTTTCATAAACTAAACATTCTTAATGTACTAGATTTTTGAGTTATCAAGCATTTTAAGTTTAATTTCTTTTATCAAGCATGGTAAAAAGTTCAATTTCAAGCATTATCTTTCTAGTCCACTTGAGCAATTTCCATTTCAAGGTAGATGAGGGTTAGATGGAGATTTTATTTTTCAAAAGAAATAATTATATGACATGAATTGACTAAAAATACTATCAATGATAATCATAGGAGATTTCTCAATTCTTTTTGGAAAAAATTGCTTCATTTAACTTATATAAAATAACTCCTAATAGCCACAAATAAATGAAAAAATATATGTATTAAATAAGTGGGTTGAAGGGTATTTGACAAATTAGATTTCAAATTAACAAGCAACTCAGGTTGTTTAGTTACATTTGGTATAATACTACTATAGTATTTATGTCTTTAATTATAAAATTGTATGATTATGATATACTAACCTTTAGTGATAGAGTGTTCACAAATAATAAATTTTAAATAGTTAGAGACTTTGTGAAGCATAGGTAAAATATATCAAGGTTGGTAAAATATCATTTTTAGCATTGAGCCCAAAACCAACAAAAGTTCTAAGCATGCTAAAACTTGCATATCGTTTGAAGTTAGGGATATTACTTTTATGAGATTGTAGCCTTGTACCATCTTAAATTGGAAGCACCTCAATTTAGTGATGATTTGGCAACAACTTAAGTTGAGGTCATCAATCATTTGTACCTTTCCTTATTTCTTCTCTTTTCTGTCCTTTCTCTTAGGTGGAATTGGGTTAAAACCTAATAGATCCTCTTTAAAATCTCCTATTTTTATAGAATTAAGCTTGGGGTAGGATCTATCCACCTAGGTCCTCCCTTTCCTTTGTTTAAGCACTTGGAATATGCTCTCTGCACCAAAATGTTTATATCTCATATTATGTTCTTGATTTCTAGGATCTAGGACCTATTTTGGGATCCTAGAGGTTCAAGGCCCTTGTTATTGTTAGGACTAATCTCAAATGGAAATAATAGTTACATGCAAATATGACCAATATCATAAAATAATAGATCGCATAGAATAGAACACAAGACACCAAGATTTAATGTGGTTCACCCAATCCCTGAGCTACATCCACCAACAACAAGTCCAATATTATTATTATCCAGTGATTACAATCCACAATCCCTTATTTCTCAATACCACTGCAAGAAGCTACAATATCACCATTACATTATGAAATCCCTAACCCTAAGCCTTTTTATACAAGTTTTTGCCGCTTACAAAATTAGAGCTAGAATAAGTCATCCAATGGGAAAAATAGTAGCCAATTCCTTTTACAATATAAGGTCATTTTTGGCTTCAAGGGTGCTACCCCCAAAAATATCCTGCAAGGGCATTGCCCCTCAACCCCATATTGTACTACAATAGGGAGCACACCTGGGGTGCTACCCCTTGACCCTTTCTTGGGGGTGTTTCCCCCAAACCCCCATAGAAATAATATGGGGATAAAACCACACTGAATAAACCTTGGAGTTTGATTAGGATCCACATCACAAAAGTTATCAGGGGTGTAGAGTGCCCCTGGTCAATTAGGAGTGTAGTGTGCCCTTAATGAGACAATCAAGGCTACAATACACCCTTGATTGGGCCCTATTTTGGGTCCTCTATTTGAGACCCATGTCTAGATAGCTTCAAGGTGTTAATTACTAAGAAGGTCAACTAGTAAGAGTTAGTCAATTCTAAGCTCTATATAAGCCCTTCCATTTTCTCTATTTCATCCATCCATGAATCAATTGCATATCTCACATGTGAAAGTATTTGATTTAGCAAGTGTTCAAGTATTCTTCATATATTCAAGGTGTTCAAGAAATCTCTCCATTAAAAATCAAGGATTCATCCATTTAAGCTATTACAGGAGTTTATGCTAGATTTTCTATTGCATTTTCACCATTCAAGATCTCCTATCATGCATTCAATAGATCCATTATTGCATCTTCTATATTCATCCTCTCAAGATCTACATTTATCTAAATTCACTCATAGGGTAGATTCAAAAGACATTCATTCATGAAAGTTTTGATTTCACTTTGATTTCCTTGCTAGGGTTTTAAATTTGAGTTAAGGTTATTGCATCTACATACTTGACTACATTCCAAATTCAATAACATATTCATATATTTACATTTTTTCATGTTAGATATATCACTACTACTTTCTAGCATTCTATTTAAATTTTAATTCAAGGTTCATTCCTAAACTAGGTTTTGAGTGAGGCAAACCCCCCAACACCCCCTCCCCTCTAACAATGAACAAAAAATTTCTTCATTTTGAAGGTTTTGAATCTTAGATTGGTGAATAGGTTGTATGGATACACTGTTTGTCTTTCTATGGAACTATGAAATAAGAAGCGATGACACACTCATTTTATTAGGGCCAATCAGGTCACCCTTGCCACATCAAAAATGATTAAGTCACCCTTGATCATCCAATTTGGCCTTGACAGATCGTTAAATGATTTCTAGGTTTTTTCTTCACATTTTTTCAGCCTATATATTAGATAACAAATTGTTTTGGCACCATTTGACAGTTTGTTTTAGGTTTGTATTTCACAAGGTATTTCATCTTCCTCTATTTCACTTCTATATACTTTATCATTTCATCATATCTTTATATCTTAGCATTGTATTGTCTATCTTCTTTCTTAAATCCTCTTAAGTGGAGATGAGAGGAAAATGAAGCCAAGTTATTCATCCTTTTGTATTGGGTTATGCATTGATACTTTCTCTTGTGTCAATAAAATTCAATCCAAGGGGTAGATATTATTGTTCCTCCTTATTAGGTTTTAGGGTGAATCTCTTCCATTTCCCTCCTACACATCTTGGTGAACCCGAGTTGTTCTCTTCTTGGTGTTAGATTCTTGGCATTTTAATTTTGATATGGTCTTGGTTTGTTCACATCTTGCATACTTAGGATCTTTTGGTGTATGCCTATATTTTTCAATATTCTCTTTCTTGCATCTCTTTTTAGAACTTTTGATGATTTTTAGAGTTTTATGCATTTTGTAGTGTTTATGTCTCTTCATATTCTTCTTGCTTATGCTATTATGAGGTTAACAAATACATATTTTTGTTCTTTCAAGTTTATGGTTAGATACAATTTATTTGGTTGGCTTATTTCTTATTTGGATTATGTGAGTGCTTTATTTGATGACTCTCCTAATCATCTTCCTAACCCTACTAATCGTTTTCCTAACCTTCATAACCCTCCTTCTCTTTCTTCATCTCCTAGTACTTCTCAAATGTATTTTCAAGATCAAACCTTAGTACATGATGAGGATGTTACCACATTCCTTAATGAACCTTCTCCTCCTTCTACTCATAATAAGGGAAACATAAATTTCCTTTTTCTTCTCCTCCTATTATCATTCCTTACACTACCTTTGCTCATGAGTTTAGTGAAAAATCTCCTCCCATTGAAGATTCAATGCATAATTATCCTAAAGGTTATTAGATGACTTTTAAAAAATGTTACAATGGCTTAGGACTTGGTATTAATGAACACAATATTAAAAATCCTATTCATATATCTCCTAAGGTAGAAAAATATGGTTTTGGTTATTCTCCTTTTAAAATAGTCCAAGAATATTCTAGATGACCTCCTCTTCATCTTCTCTTCCCTAATCCTAATCTTGATTATCCTGACACTCATTGATATTTGGCTTTGAAGGTTTATATTCAAGTAGTTATTGTTGAACCAAACTTTTTAAGAATTCCTCTTGAAGACTATCTTTGGGTATGTGCACTAAGATGGTGTGCAAAATGGGGGGCATAAGTGGGCACCCTTTTTCTAAACTCAAGTAAACCTAATCTTGGATAACCCATTTGAGGGTCATACAATCAAAATGAGAAAATGTGTAAAACACAAAAATTGTATTACTCTTAATCTAGTTTTTAAACTACCAAAGTTTCTAAAAAATGGATAATATTAAGAGGGTCAAACCTTGCATGCATGAAAAATTGTTCTTATTTTTTTGCTGAAAAACATAACATAGTTATTTCCATGCGCTCAAAGAAATACATAGTTATATTTAGTATTTTCAAAAACCCTTTGGTAGGATGATAGGTAAGAGTGAGATCTAGAAGTTGGTTATTTTTTCATAATTTTTTAACAAATTAGTTTTTTTATATAATTTTTTGAAGTGACCCCATCTTGAAAATATGGTACCTATTCGTGCGCTAGGCATAACTTGCATCAAAATAATCTAAGATCAACATTTTAAAAAAAGTGTATAGAATCAAGGGTAGAACAATAATATATAATTTATTTTCCATTTGGTCAAGTATATCAAAAGTTATTAAAAAAATGGTAGACATGTGTCTGAGGACTTTAAAGACACTGGTATAGAAAAATTTACTTTACAATGCTAATGTTGTCCAAAAATTATATATATAGAAAGGTAAGAATATGTGTGATATTGGTGGTAATTTTAGAGATACTTAGTTCACTATTTGCAAACCTGATAAAGTCAAAGATGAGAATTGATCTTGGAAGATGAAAAAATGTCTAAAGCAACAAAAATGCCAGGAAAACATCAACCCAAGCCTTTGGGTAGATTTACAGGCTTATTACCAAGCCTAAATGCTCACAGTTTAATGTTTACATAACATGATTGTGTTATGAATAGTATAACTCAATTATCATAATATCCATAATGTGATCATGTTATATGTATGTAAAACTAAAGTCAATTACCACTTCCCTATATGTATATACACACACACACACACACATTTGTATATTGCATTTATCTTTAAATATATATAAATATATATGTAATATGTCTCTAGATATATACATATAAAATATGTTTATATCATCTATCTACAATCTCTCTCTCTCTCTCTCTCTCTCTCTCTCTCTCTCTCTCTCTCTCTCTCTCAATATCTTTCATTACTTATGGTTCTACATAACCTAATGGGGCTATGTAGAACTAGTTGCAATGAGTTATCTCTTTATAACATGATTGCATTCTTTACATTATGGAAAATTAGAATGTTATGTTTATGTATTAATAATGAGATTACATTTTGCACATTATGTAAATATTAACTTCTTAATGACCTTAAACAACCATTGTCAATTGTTACAAGGTCCCACTGTTATGTCATAGGGGTGTTCTACTATAGGTTCACATTTTTTTTATGTCTTCTTGCTTTGAAATGATCAAAATTTCATGTTTTTGGTTGTCTTGTTCATTTTTTATAATCATTGTGACTTCCCCTTTATAGAAAATTATTGAATTGAATTATTTTTTGATTTTATAATGTGGTCTCATTTTTTACATTATGGAAAATTAGAATGTTATGTTGAGGTATTAATAATGAGATCACGTTATATCATCTATCTACAATCTCTCTCTCTCTCTCTCTCTCTCTCTCTCTCTCTCTCTCTCTCTCTCTCTCTCTCTCTTTGGAGCTCTCTCACTCTCAATCTCTTTCATTACTTATGGTTCTACATAACCTAATGGGGCTATGTAGAACTAGTTGCAATGAGTTATCTCTTTATAACATGATTGCATTCTTTACATTATGGAAAATTAGAATGTTATGTTTATGTATTAATAATGAGATCGCATTTTGCACATTATGTAAAAATTAACTTCTTAATGACCTTAAACAATCATTGTCTATTGTTACAAGGTCCCACTGTTATGTCATAGGGGTGTTCTATTATAGGTTCACATATTTTTATGTCTTCTTGCTTTGAAATGATCAAAATTTCATGTTTTTGGTTGTCTTGTTCATTTTTTATAATCATTGTGACTTCCCCTTTACAGAAAATTATTGAATTGAATTTTTTTTGATTTTATAATGTAGTCTCATTTTTTACATTATGAAAAATTAGAATGTTATGTTGAGGTATTAATAATGAGATCATGTTTTGCACATTATGTAAATATTAACTTCTTAATGACCTTAAAAAACCATTATGAGTTGTTGCAAGGTCCCACTACTATGTCATAGGGGATTTTTTGCTACAGGTACACTTTTTTTAATGTCTTCTTGCTTTGAAATAATCAAAATTTCATGCTTTTGGTTTTATTGTTCATGTTTTTATAATCATTTTGACTTCACCTTTATAGAAATTGATTGAATTGAATTATTTTTTGAGTTTATATTCATTTTATTATACCAATTTTAGCTGGTATTATAACAAAATATTGAAATTTTTTTGTTATTTTTTAGGTTATCAACATTGGGAAAGAAAAAGAGAAGATCAACTAAGGAACAAGAGGCAATGAAGGAAAAAAAAAAAGGGAGCGTATGAGGAGATCACGTCAATGAGGAGATCACATCAAGCTAGAACATCAAATGCACACAATGTGACTAGTGACATAACAATTGATATTGAAATGATGAATGCACCTAATGTAGTAAATGAATTTAAAAAGCACACACCAATTGAAATTAATGCACTTAATGTAGCAAATGAGATTCAAGAGCACACATCAATTGAAATTCAAGAGAGCACCCCTATTTCACCTCTTGTGCCTAATTTTCATAATGAACCATATATACCTTATGCATCTAAGTCATGTAATGCACATAATTCACCTAATTCTAACAATGCACCTAATGGATGCAATGCACCATAGTCCACAGCTCCCAAAATAATTCATAGAAAGCCAAAGTTTCTAATTGACATTGATGAAAATATTTTGAGGCTAATGCATGATAAAATGTCAAAAATAAATTGTTAATAAGATATGGAATAAGTATTTTGAAAAATTATATGTAAGTGGAAGATGTAAAGTAGTTGTTGAAATGATTAAAAATTTGAAATTTAGAGAGAAGATAAGAATTTGAGGGTTTAAAAAATCTGAAAATAGTAGTGAAAAAACCATTTTAAGAAACATTTTTGATGAATATCAAGCCATTGGTTCAAAATCATGTACTAAAGATGCTCATGTTAGTCAATGTGTCCTCACATCAACCATAGTGGGAAAGGAAATGAAAAATTCTTGCATAATAAGTAAAACAACATTATGCAAAGCCTTGGAGAGGCGAGATGAAATTGTGAATCCTAACAATAATGATCATCTTTGGTCATTCTCATATAGAATCCCATGCAAGGACAAGGGCGTTGTTGATGCACTGAGAATATTAATTGAAAATTTTTGGTTTGACAAAACAACAATTTATGTTGATCTATCTAGTTCTGTTGTTTATTAGTGTCAAACAGTTAGTCAAACAGAAGTCAAAGTTGGGCCATCATCATTGTGATCGAGTCAATCTATATAGGTCGAGCCATGTATTTGTAAAGACTTGTAAATAGTCTTGCATATGCTAAGCTCTATAGAAGTTGAGAAAGTCTATGGTCACTAAGTATTCCTATGCGAGCCAATTTTAGTGAATGCTGAGAAAAACAAAGAAAGTGGATGTCAAATCATATAGAAGGTGTTGAGCTAGTTGAGGCCAAGTCTCAGCAGGAAGAATAATTATGACTAAGCATTAGAGATAGTATGTGCCAAGTAACACAGTTTGTACAAGAATGCCTAAAATGACACAAACTTTTAGGTAAACCATTTTGAGCTGACATGCAAATAATATTTAATGATCATAGAGTCTATTACAAAGGTTGTTACATGTTTTGACGTGGATCATCAATCCCTATTAAGGAAAGATAACAAATTAGATGAAGATTCCAAAAAGGGAAACATCCAGATCATTGATTTTATTCTAAAAGACTCTACATATGTCTCTATAAGGGAAAATCCAAAACCCTATTTCATAAAAGATGTGAGTGTATGAAAAGTAGTATAAATTCTTATATGAAGAAGTTAGGTTTTGGAGGATATAAGGAAAGGTGTGAAGTTACAGAGTATAATGACCTAGAAAAGATATATCAAATAGGAGATCAAATTAGAGATTGGAAAGAGAAGATACAAAATTAGCATTATTAGTGCAAATTGAAGGATCAAGTACTAAATCATTTTGGAAAGTGAATCGGGGAAAATCTCTTAATAGAGTGGTCCTAATAGGCCTATGTAAATCTCTTAATAGAGTGCTTACTTCATTGTGATTTTTAAATCCTTTAATCAAGGTAGACCTAACAGTCTCAAAAAGATCTTAACAAGGTAGACCCCTCATAAGGTAGATCATAAAAAATGACCAAATTTGTAGCCCTAACAGAAAAACTTTGTTGCTGTAGTAGTGAAGATTTGTGGGTTTCATCCCCATCCCAGTTTTACCTTCATCTTGGAGGGTTTCTAGGTAACCAAAATCTTATGTGTTTACATTTTCATGTTGGTGGATGTGATACATAGTTAGATTTATTTCAGCATTTGAAGTTTAAGGTTATATTATGCATGATCTAGATATGAGATGGATTAAGAGGTGAATGTACTTAAGTTGTTTTGAAAGATAAATTTTTTAGTGATCCTGATTAACCCCCCTCTCAGTATCTTAGTTTCCCAATAAACTTCCAACAATTGGTATCAGGGCATCATTCTCTTAGAAGGATTTTAATCATTTGAGAGTTGAGACCTTGGAGATGGAGGCTTACAAATTGGGAAAGACTAATGAAAATGATCCAACTCATACTACAACAACTTGATGAAGTAAGACAGGAGCTAAGGAAATTCTTAAGAAATTGATACTAAGGGAATGTTTGATAATGGAAGTTCTAGTGAAAGTGATGTAGTTGTAGCAGACCTATTGGAAAAGAATAATACTCTAAATGAAGAAGTCAAAGGATTGAAGAGAGAACATGAAATCCAATCGGTAAGGCTATGTGAAGTGACTGAACAAAAGAAGAGCTATGAAGAAGATAAAGTTGTGGCTAAAGAAGAAAAAAGACAAATGGCTATTAGACTTAAAGAAAGGTCATCAAATATGAAAAATCTTACAAACACTCAACTAGACATGATGAATCAACTACTACTTGTAAATAAAGAACTAAACAAAAAGACATGGAGATCACAAAGTGACCAAGTGAGAAATGAGTTAAGATCTAAGAAGGAATTCTTGGAGAGGATGAACAAACCTAGTGAAGCTATAAGATACTTTGAATAACTGATGAGATCACCAAGATCATCCAATGATACCTTTGGATTAGGACATGTCAAGCACTACTGATCTAATAAAGAAGGAGAATCATCTAATGATGGAGAGAAAAGAAATGAAAAACCAAAAGGAAAACCTACATGTCATCATTATGGAAAGTTGGGACACACAACAAAGCTTTGCAAAAGAAAGATTGGTAAGAAAAATCCTAAACCTAAGTGTACTGGTAATTGCTTTAATTGTATGAAATAAGGTCATCAACCACATGAAAGTAGATCAAAGATTAGCAATACACATACTAAACCTAGATTTGAGGGATATTTCTATAATTATCAAAATTATGGACGTAGAGAACAAGAATGCAGATCACATGCAAAATTTATCTAAACAACCAAGAGGCAAGAAAATGCACCTAAGAAATGTGACTACAATTGGGATTACAATACATGTTATAGTTGTTATTCTTATGAAGAATATGGTCGCATTCGAACAAATTGCACAAGGACAAATTTCAAAGGCAATTACAAAAATTGGTTGAATGGACGCATAGTTTGTTTTAGTTGTCACAAGACTGGTAATGCGAGCAAAAACTGCAAAACTTGACCACCAAAACCAAACAATAAACACATGAAGGGAAAAGGAAATATGGATGTAGGAAAAAAAAAGAAGGATATTGGAGTAGAGGCCCTTGGTTGTATCAAAATATGTTACTTGTGAACACACAAGCCACCCTCCAACAACACAATCTAGGACTCTACAATGTGATTCCCAATACCCACACTAACTAGACTAGATCAATTTCAAAGTCTAGGACACCTTCATGAGGCATAGAAGAAAAAAACTTGAGCCAAAGGTTTTAGGGATAAAATATGTCTTCCTTCCACTTTAGATGTAGTTCCCAAGTGTTTTCAAACACAAACTACATAATGCTTTGCTTAGGAAATCAAACTACACACACCCAAACTTCAAATAGGGCTACAAGCAGAAAATTAGGACTTGCGATGGAAATCTTCTTGGAACTCCACCACATAAACCCTTAACCACTTTTAGATTCTCCAATCCCTTAATCAACAACCCCTATCAAGTTAGGACCCTTGACCAATCTCCCAACTCAAGTGGTTTGCAAAACTCTCCTAGATTTAATAGGGTAATTATGTCTCTTTTCCAAAGAAAGTACAAGAAATTCAACATGTCTTCCACTAAAGCCTATTGGAATACTTCAAGGACATTTCAAGACATCTAATTCCAAGTTTCTATGTTTCTATTCTAGCCCTGGGCCAAGTTGTGCCTCAAAAACCCAAAACTGGATAGTCACATTTAGATGCCTATCCAGAGGGTTTAATGATTTCTCCCAACATATCATACCTCCTAATTTGAGACACAAATATTATTAATTTACATCCTCCCCCCCTTCTTTCCACTAAGGCTTATCTTTTTCCCATGGTGGAATCTCTGGGAAAGAGAATTTTCCTCTCAAACCCTAGTCAGGGCCTTCCTACGACCAACAAACAATCAAAATTCATTTTCTCTCAACCAATATGACTCAAAGATCTCAAATCAATTTCCATTCCTTTTTATGAAAATTATTCCACTTTTTCAATCCTCTAGAGACTTATGTGAATCTACAATTCTGTACAAATAGTTTTTCAGGTAGTTTTGATAGGAAAACAACATATTTTAATGATTTCAAAGCAATGATTGCATTTGATTCTTCTCTTCTATAGTGAGAAAAATTTCTCAACCTTATTTATACCATCCCAATAAGTTCCAAGTGATAAAGGTGGTTGTGAACATTATAATTCAAAAAGTTGCATTTTTGCACAAATGTTGCATTATGCAATATTGACAACTTTAACAATTTTTTGCAAAAGTTGTGAAATGTCTCTAACTCTATCAAAATTTAATCCTGGACTCTACCTAGGAACTTAGGAAGGTTTTGATCATAAAATAATCATTATTTCACCTTCTATACTACTTTATCCCACTTCTACCTAGAAATTTCCCATAAAATGACTAAGGTAGACAATTAGGTTTATAACACACCTAATGCCTCTTTGCCTTGCAATTTGGACTTTATTTCTAGAATTTGATTATAGATCTAACTACTTCTCTAAACATTTTCTTTTGATCCTCCTGATGTGGTTGTAATGGATGGAATTGAAGGTGCTCCTACACCATACTTGCAGGGTGCATTGATCTCAAGTCCTCTTGAGATAAGCTCCTGCAAACTTAGGCCATGTTTCTAGATCTCTTGTTCATCCATCCATACAAACTCTTCTTCAGAACATCCCTTCCATTGAACCAAATAATTCTTGGATGCATTCTTCCTAGTTTTTTTTATGACCTTGGTGTCTAATATCTTGTCAAGTTTCCTTGGTTCATGGGCTAGTATCCCTACAACATCTTCTTCAAGTTCTTCAAGTTACACTTTTGAACCTACATTTACATCACCTTTATATGGGGTTAGATCAAAAATGTTAAATATGGGAGAGATACCAAGGTGTGAGGGCAACTCAATCTCATAAGCATTCATTCCATGCTTCTTAATATCTGACAAGGTCATACTTTCTTCATGAGTAGTTTGGTGTGCTTTCCATTTGGCAACCTCTCCTTTTTCAAGTATGCCTAGACCAAGTCTCCAACCTACAACTAAACATCTCTTCTATGCTTTTATTTAGCCAACTTATACTTCTCTGCACTCTTCTCAAGTGCCAACCTCACTAAGTCATGAATATGTTGAAATCTAATTGAAAAGATCATTGCTGAAAGAGGGAGATTGTTAAAGTAGAACATGTTTTTCAATAATTATTTTGTCACTAATGTCAAACTTTCTATTTTCTAGTAAGACAATTTCTTATAAGATCCAAGTACTATCACTTCTAGTTGATTGATGAAAAGGATTTAATCAATAAGATGTAACAATAGCACCTAGAGGAAAGGTTGAGTTATTGTTATGTAATGAAGTACAAAGATCAATTAAGACAATGGTGAAATGATGTATTGATAATCCACTTGAAGTTACAAAGGTTGGCTACACTTCAAAACTTTAGAATAACAAGTAATACTAAGACTGTCTACAAAGCTTGACCAAGTTAATAGTAGGTACCGAGCAAATTTAGTTCAAGCCAAGCAAAAAATTAGTTGGTGTTGAGTAAAAGAAAAATTGAGTGTGTGCCAAGTAACACAATAGGTGTCAAGCATCAGTAAAATGTAGTTCATGTCAAGTGAACTCATAATAGATGTCAAGCAATGCAGTATGTGCTGAGCATCAGAAGATTAATAATGTCAAGCTACTACATTATTAGAAAAGTCAAAGATTCACCAAATATGAGCCGACAAGTTTATTTTCTTGAAGTCTGTGAACCGAGGGGAAGATAAGGATGATGAGCTAGTGGTACAAAATTTGAGGTAAACCATTTTTTTATGAATTCAAATGGATTCTATAAGAAGTTTTTTAAAAAGATAAGATATGGGGTAGATACATTGCATCCAACCTAATCCATCCAAAACCCTAATTGGATGATGGAAAATGGAAAAGTATTATAATTTCCTATTTTAGGAATTTCTAGTCATGAAGCAATGTGTGCAAAAAGGGAAATATGTTGAAAAGGATAGAAAGGCAAAGACTCTGCTTCGTCAAGTGACCACAAAAGTGATTGCATTGGTGTACCAAGAAAGAAGGCTTAAAGAGACAAATGCTTGAAGGGTGAACAAGTTGTCAAAGCTACAAAGAATGAAGGCCAAGAAAATGGAGGACTAAATTGTCATCTAGAATCTACAAGATAAGTTGTAAGTTGTATCAGATCAAAGCTCTACTGATACTCTCTAATAATTATATCAATTAGGGTAAAATCCTTTGGACTAAGGTTGATCTAGTAGTCATTAGAAAATCATTTAATAGAGTGGCATTCCAAGTGAATGGCCTAAATTCCTTTAACTAGGCTTACTTCTAATAGGGTGATTGAAATCCCTTAATCGGGTCACATTTAACAGTGTGTGTTGTAACCTTTAACGATGTTGGCCTTTCACAAGGCATCACTTCATAAGAGTGTGTTGGTCTAAATTTTCACGTGATAGAAGTCCTTCGTCTAGGAATAAAAATTTTAGATTGTGTCCATAAATGGTGAGTAGGGTTTCTAGCTAAGTCATCCTATTGTTAGCCTTTGAATTTTTTTGTGAAAACCCTATGTTTCATTCCATTCTTAAATTGTCAGGCGCAAAATGTTTGAATTTTCAAATTGGGCGAATATTCTATATCCTTTATGTCTTTCACACCTCGACCTACTTTTTCTCTCAGATTCCCCAACCATCTGATCTAAATAGATCCACCATTGTCATTTCTTTGCTATGAGAACATGGGCACTCTTTATGTATAGCGAGGTAGAGAGTGCCAAAAAATTATAAGATAGGACCGCAAAATGAAGACATGGTGGTTGAAGAATTACTTTCTGGCTGATTTCTCAGTCACGTACACCTTGCAAGTACTGTCAGAGCCAAAAAAGGGACCCAGTTAGAAGTAGTCAGAAGTCGGCGCCAGAATGAGGGTCTTTCTAATGCTTCGCTACCTTGCTAGCAAAAAATTCTAGCAACTCGCCGTTAGTGAAGTAGCAAGGCATCGTAAAATCAACAACCGATGGGACCTCTAGTAATGTGGATGATGACTAGGACTAAAGTAAAGTCTTGTTGGGTGCTAGCAGTGCAGAATATCCTATGTCATCAATAATCTGGACCCATGCCCCATTGATCAAGTGTACAAGAGATCCTAATCATCAGAGCAAGGCAGAATCAATAGTCATCGCTATCTCTCTTTGGAAAGTTGTAAGTTGTTTAAGCTATGCGACATAGCGAGTATGGGGCCCACTACCTTTCAAGAAACTTCATACAATTTCTCCACCTTTGATTTAATCTCAGATCAATGGTCGTCATTGTCTTTCCATGAAGAGTTATTAGGGGGATACATATAGCGAGGTAGCGAATGAGGGCCCACCACTATCTTTCTAAGCAGTACAGTAAGATATCATCTACAAGATCAAGATCAGATCGATGGCTGTCACTGCTTCGCTATGGCAAGGTGCTCGTTCCCTATGTATAGCGAAGTAGCGACCTGCTGACACATCTCCTCAGTCGCCAGTGGGTTCAGAAAGAAGTGCCATCAAGGAAAGGGCTATGTATGTGGGTAATTTTCATTGGATCGATTGACTAACTTGTCAAGTGCAATGCCTAGTTGTCTTTCTCCATATCCCATGATCGTAGGATTTTCAAAGATCGACGACGCAGATTTAAATGCAAAATATGGTCCATCTTTGTGTATTAATTAGACATGAAAGCTTCGCATGTGAGGAAAAGTAGATTATAATATAGAAGATTTCATTAGTTTCACCTTACGTGAGTAAAGATTTCGAGCTATTCCTGAGTAGAAGCAATTATTGAAGAAAGTCATGTTGGAGTTTGGCAGGTTTGTGAAGCAGTTTGTTCATAGAAAAAATTTGCAGGAATACAGAGGGAAACGAGGACGAAATTCAAGTAAGTAAATTTCCTATAATCTCTGTAGGTGTTTTAGTTCTATAAAGCATAATCAAAGATGCCTCCAAAGAAGGGATTTTAAGGTCAAGTAAATTATTTGGATAGAAATGTACATGATGACTTGCTTGAGTTGCTGCCTGAGTCTACTATAGAGATAGTACAAGTGAAAAGGTTGACCTCTTTAAACCCTAGGTTGAGGATAGCTAATGGATTGTATGACAAGGGTAATTGGGTCCAGGATGCTCAAACCTCGCAAACTAGTTTGAATTTGTTCAAGAAATACTTTGCAGAAAGGAAATTGTATGCCCCACATGCCAATATATGGAATTTCAACCTGGGAAAGCTAGTTGTTCCCAGTGTATTCATGGATTATGACCTCCTTGAGGCCGTGGTGAAGGGTTATGATCAAGCCACTAGGGTAGTGAGAAGAGTAGATGGTGAAGTTTCAATCACCATTAGTCCAAAAGAGATTAGGGAAGTTTTTCATTTGGGACATCTCACTAGGTATCATGTGCCCATTGATTTGACTAAATTAGAAAAAGAATATATGTCAAAAAAGGATGTAGTTAGACAAGGTGCACTGAAGGCCCACATTCCCAGAATTGGAACCCTACCAGCAATAACATCATCCTCTAAAGAACCTTTTAAGAAATCATGCTTCAATGCCATGGCAGTAGAGATATATAGGACCCTATACAGAGGTTTTGGAGAGGATGAAGAAGACTTTATCCCTATGAGTTTTATGTATATGATCACTCAAATCTCTTCATTTGATGTGGAAATAATTTTTGATTTTGCTTCTTATCTAGTTGATGAGATTCACAGTGGATTGGTGGGGATTGCAAAGGGTAAGATTGAAAAGGTTTGGGGCCAATATTCCCTATTGATGCACATGTTTCTATTTAAGGGGGCTACATACTTTGGTAAAGAAATGGTTCTGAACAAAGAACAAGAGGGGGAAGCACTGCTAATTCAATTATGGAATGCAGATATGACTAGAGAGGCAGAAAATGCTAGTTTTGTTAGATTTGACAGGCACTTTGCCTCCAAACTAAGATGCCTCATATTGAGTGACAATCCGAGAATTCATAAGGCACTAATGCACCTTGTTAGGCCTATGGACAAACCCCATAGTCTAAAAGTTTCACATAATTGGGGAGATGTCATCCCATATTTAGTTTCAACTATCATCAAAGTTTATGGATTCAAAGGGACACCCCATGTACTACCTTACCAAGTGCCCTTAAAAGTAGGAGTGGCTGAATTTTTGTGGTAGTTGGGAGGAGTGGAAAAAGCCTTTTTGCGCAAAAGGGGAACGGGATCAATTATTCCCACTTGTACAGTAGTCCACCAGTTTGTAATAACCAAGGAAGGGTGGGTCTTTGCAAATTTTTGGATCAGTATAAAATGGCAGTATCTCACTCTAATTTTTGTGATGCAAAAGATTTCTTTAATTTTCCTCTTAGGCAAAGAATCAAGCTTCGTCCAGTTCAGCATGAATTTTATTTCCCTGAAGATGTAATAAGGAATGAGTACTCTCTATAGGAGCAATAAACAAAGAAAGAAAAATGGAGAGTCTATTCAAAATTTTTGGATTTTATTAATTTTTTTGATAAAGATTATAGCCCTCTTAGTAATGATATGACTACTGCAGATAGAATAAATAAGCTTATGAGTACATTCCCCAAAATAATGGAGATAATGAATGAGAAGAAGCAACATTTCATTGATTCTTTTCTAGAAAAAGTCAGGGAAATGATGAGAAGATTGGTTTTCACTCCCAATATAAGGGCAGGCCCACTGGTTGTGCAAAGGAGGATAGGATATACTATCATTCAGGATCAAAACCCCATTGTGAATAAAGGAAAACAGATAGTTGAATCTACTAGTGCTGCTTTTGAGGAAAGGCCACCTGAACCCTCTCTTAAGAGAAGAAAGATAATAAGGGGAGACCAACCACATGATGAAAGTTACTCACCTTCCCAAACCCCTACAAGAATTGAGGAGGAGCAGCTCATTGATGATAAAATTGAACAAATTGGATCACAAGGGGGAGTCTTTGTTACCCAAGTAGAGATTGATGAAGGGAACTCCCAGGAGCCTCCTATGCCAAGTTTTGAGTTAACTATAGTAGATTTTAGAGGAAGGGAATTAGACCCTGTTTTAGAACAAGCCAATCATCAATTTTTGTCTGATTATAGTTTTGTAAGGTCTAAGGGCTTTCCATTAGTTTTCCTAGAGAGTGAACATGGAAAAATGTAAAAATATGAAAGCAAAGCATCCATAAATGGATGAAGCCTCCATTCAAGATCAAATAAAGGAACAAATGATACAAGAGTTCCAAAATATAACCCTTAACGAGGGGAGATAGATGGTAAAGGCTGAAAATATTTTATTATTGCCCAATTGGGACATTGTTGATGCCTTGATTTTTAATTCTATGTCAAACAATTTGGGATTGCAAGATCTAGATAAAAAGGAGTTCTTGGGAACTGTATTTAGTAATTACCAAGCTACTCTTATTATGTGGTCATTAAGAAGAGGATCCAGGGCTACTCCATCACAGCCTGATGATTCAAGACTAATAGCGAGTATCATTGTGAGGAGAGTTGCTAATACCTCAAATGTACAAGCAGCCCACATGAATGTGGATTGTTCTCAATTTTCCTTTGCTACTCCTAAAAGGGAAGAAAAGGAAATGACTAAGCTGTAGAGCAAGTATGAAATAGTGGTGGATGCCTATAATAAAGAGGTGAAAAATAGAATTGAGCTTGAGAACAAGCTATTGAGAAAATCCACTAGGCCAAGAATAACATACCCTCGCCCCCCAGTTGAACCCTTCAAATCCACCACCCTCATAGAAATACCAAATACACCCCAAAAGCCATAGTACTACACTGTTGAGTATTTTGAAGAAGAAAAAGGTAAATTGTGGGCCTTATATGTAGAATTAGAATCCAAATATGAAGATAAACTAAGAAAAGCTCTCACATATTTTGGGGAAAAATTTGAATGGCCACTATTTTATGATCAGTTGGCCAAGGTGATCAGTATTTGGGAGGATTTGAAAGCCAATGATGAGGCTCTAATGCCTATTGTGAATAAATGGGTAAGAAGGGAGAAAGAAATAATATTTTTGCGTTTATCTGTTATAGATGATTCTTTTGATCAAATTGAAAAAACATTTGATATTGTTTCTGATCTTGCTAATTTTGACAATAAAAGGATTCATTTACAAAAAATAATAGTAGGCTACTTCAACAAGTACAAGAGCCAAAAATTTAGTTTTTTTCCTCATGCCCTAGATAAAAAAGAATAATTTGAGAAGCAAAGATGAATGGACAAAGGAACTTGATGATTTATTCTATTTAAGAATGAATCAAGTCATTAATGAAATAGGGCATGCATGGTGCGCTACCACAATAGAGGAAATGATGAAGGCCCAAATATTCATTGATTCTTTAAAACAAGAATTTGTTGCCATTAATAATGAAGCTGAATATGTGCTAGAAAGACAAAGGGATATTTTGCAATTCAATTGGCCAGATGACACATTATTTGACAAGTGTATGGCAGAAATGGCTCCTGGTGAATAGTTTGATGAAGGTAAAAATGACAGTGATGAGGTGCAAGATGAGGAAATCCAAATCATTGATAACATCACTACTTAGGCCCAACTAGAAGAAGAAGACAATAGTAATCTATCACTTTCAGTTACAGACCCGAGACCACAGGATGCTAATACAACTAAAGAAAGGGAAAATATAGATGTTGTTCCTACCATACAGGATAAAGGCAATGAAGACCCATAGGTGGAGATTAATGTGGCATCGTCAGAAAAAAACTTCATCATTGGCTAATTTGGTAGTTGCATATGAAGAGGGATCAGATCAATAGCCAACTTAGCAACACTAGAAATTGTGACAGAAGTTGACCCACCTAAAAGAATGTTTTGATTTGGATATCTTCTGTTTCCCACATTTTTCGCATTTTGTGATAGGTGTATGTAAATATTCCTTGTAAAGGACACCTGTCATTTTCTCTTAGCCTGAAGCTTGTTGCATCTCACACTATATAAGTGAGATTCTAGGGCTAGAGAAAGGGTCTGAATTCTATTTTTCTAAGTGATACTTAGTCTATTTTTGGTCCATCATTTTGAGCAAATTGGTGGTGTATTTTCTTTGTTAGATCTTGAGAATACATGAATATAGAATGATTTGTGTTTCTTCTAAAGGTCATTCTAAGTCCACTATGAATTCTATACAATTTTCAAGGAAAATGAATACAAATTATGAACTATCCCCATATTAGTTCTTTTTGAACTTTGTCTCCTTTTGATTACTTGGTTATCTTGATGTTGTATAAGTAAAGGCTTGTGCAATTGAATGCAATCCATTCAGGTTGTATATCTATTTATCTACTGTTAATTCAATGGATTAAGTAAAATCTTTGATGAATGTGATAAGATTGATGTAGTAGTGGAAAGGATTTTGAATGATGAATTCTGATAAGAATTACTGATAAAATTTGTTGTAAGGCAACAAATTAGATCTAGAAATTTGTAGTGGACTCTGAACCCCAGTGGATTAGGCACTGATCAAATTTGATCTAGCTAAAAGAGAAATGTGTCACAAATGGTTTTCAAAATGTAGAATTAAATAAATTTTACTTTTATTTCCTATAGATCTTCAAAGTTGGCCAGTACTTGTTTGCATGGAATGTTTTAGCTTCAATTAGCCACTATTGCTGAGAACACCTATAGATCTATAGAAGAACTTTGGCCATATCTATTATATGGGATGTGTTCAGCAAATTTTCATGAATTATGGATGTATTTGAGGATTTGAGATGAGAATCAGAATGAAACTAAAATAATCCTTATACAGTGTTTCCCAGTCTTGAATCATCCCTGGGTATACCCACCCTGGTATTGCAGAGCTTGAAGAGTAGAAACCACCATTGGTTTTGTCGAAGTTGGGCCCAAATGGTTTGCACATACAATTGTTAATAAGAATTGGCTAGTCTTTAGATTGTGTGAGTATTGTCATCTTGGTATTAAGCATTTTGTTGCTTAGTAGGTTTAAAACACCAACAAAATGGTGACTTTGCTGGGGAGTTGTCCAACACATCTGTGAAAAGTACTGCAGTTTCTTTGGTTCTGTTGTGTACATGTGTGTCAGGTTATCTAAGTTTTGCCCATGGTTATAAAAGAATATTTTAGTGACAAACTTTGAGAATTTAAAGAGAGAATAGCCCAAGTACCATAGCTACACACTGACGTATCCAGCCTATCCAAGTGTCTTATCTAACAAGCAAGAGTTGCAATCTTACGACATCAGTGATTGGTCTATCTGTGTCATATATTTTTATTTCTATTTATGTGTTATTTCCTTCGAGTTAGGAATCATTTTCATTGTGTATTTTCCTGAGAATAGGGTGGTGACTCAGTGAAGGTTTTGAAGCTAGTGCTTATTTTAACAAAAGGTGAATATGGCTAACAAGAGAAAGAACACAAGAGCTTATATGAGAGCCAATCTTGATGTACCAATGTATACTAATTTACCCCAAGGTGGTAGGAAGAACCAAAATAAGAAAAGGATAGATCCAAATCCCACTTGGAAACCCAGACGTAATGCATCCGTCAATTCCCAGTATCAACCAGTATTAGGAAGAGAGTCTTCTTCACTTAGTTCTGAATCTGAAACTACAAGACTCTTAGGAGGCATTTTCAGTACCCTATTACTAGATGAGAGAGTTTTTCAGGACAAAGATGTGTCCATAGTAGGAATTTCTTCATCAAGGCCAGATCCCATAGCAGATATAATCTATAGGCTAGGATTTAGGAGTTCATTTGATGATCCTTTTAATCTCAGAGCAGCCCCATATGTGGAGCCCAATCTTATAGATTTGGATGATCCTACTAATTCAGAGGCTACTTCTGCAGATCCTAAAGAAGTGCATTCTGAGATAGGAGTTCTAAAGAAATGGATTGTTGAGGAAGAAGCTAAACACATTTGTCTTGAAAAAAAGGAGCAAGCCACCTTGGATGCCATAATAGAAAGGGATGCTCTGCTGAGAAGGATGGCTGCCTTGAAGGAGCAAAATAAAAAGCTAGAAGAAAATACCACAACTCTCCATACTGATGTATTTGGAGATGTAGACAATCTGAGAGCTAAAGTTCAAGAATAAGAAAAATGCTTAAATCAAAGGCAAGAACCAGTTATTTCTCAAGTCCAAGCCCATAAGCCTATTCAAGTGGACCCTATAGAACCCACTAGAAAAGCTCCAGATAAAGGGAAAGGCAAAGCTATAGGAATCCAAATAAATGAACCTCAAGCTCTACCAAGAAAACCCATACAACCCTCCATGTCAAAATTAGATCTAGACTTGGAAAAGGCTAGAAAGGAGAAGGAAGATCTTGCAAAAGAACTTGAGAAGATTGAGAATGAAGCTCAAGCCATAGAAACTAGGAGAAAAATCCAATTCATAAAATCTAATTTTGCATTGGCTTCATGGCCCAATTTGTCTATCCCACCTACAATTTCTGCACCAGCTAGTGGTCCAATAATCTCAACTCAGGGAATATCCCAATCTGCTCTTGCCTCATCATCCACTATTAGCACCCAGGTCCCCTTTGTCCAACCTCAACAATCCCAAGTTGCTCCTCTAAACCAAGCTAACATAGCTAGTATCTCAAATGTTCCTGGTTTCCAGAAGAAACCTATATACCTTGAAAAGTATAGACAAATATCATTTGTTGGTATTCCTGGTGCTCCACATCCCATATCATTTGATTTAAGAGACAAAGTGGTTAAGTTTTATGGGAATAATGTTGTTACTGGTGAAGAACATTTGAGAATTTTCATTGATATGTTGAATGATTATGAAGTTGAAAATGAAGATATGGTAATGAAATTGTTTGTGCATTCGCTAACTGAGGATGCAAGGGATTGGTTTAGGAGGTTTCCTGATGATAGTATCACCTTGTGGAGTGACTTGGAGAAATTATTCAAGGAGCAATATGGAGAAAACACTAATGCAGGATTCATGTTAAATGAATTCAACAACATCAAGAAGAATCCCAATGAGTCCACATTCGACTTCAATGTAAGATTCCAGAAAGGTATGTATAGACTATTTCAAGTTATGAGGTTAAAAGAGGATGTCTATCTCACAACATATTTCAATGCTTTTGATAGAAAAATGGCTTATCAATTGAGGGATAAGGATCCCAAGACTTTAAGGGATGCCTATAAAATTGTAGTAAATATAGAGAATAATAGGAAGGCATCTGGAAAACTAGGTAGGAGGGATGATCCAAAGCTTTTTAATCCCAAGAACAATAACAAAAGGGAGGGTGATAAAAATCCTATAGGAAAAAAGCCAAAAGAACCTACTATAGGCCAGGTCTTGGAATTACTAAAGAATATGAATCCCAGTAGTTTCAATAAGCCAAATGTTACTAAGAGAACCCCTATGAATAATAACAATTTCAATAGGCAACCTAGAATGCAAAATTACCCTTACACCACCTAGTGGAAGGATGGTAAGCTAGTCGCTAACCAGACCCAAAATGTGAAGGATAAGGGTACCCTAGATCCCCTACAAAGGAATACTATAAATATGAATGATGATGTACCATGGTGCATTGTATGTCAATCACCTCATTCTGCTGATTATTGTATTGTTGCTCAGTCATTTGCCCAAGATCAAGGCATGCAGCCTAAAGAAGGAAGTGAAGAGAAAAGCCATGATGATATAAGTTGCAATATGGTAAGCATGTGTGATGACTTTGTAGATTCTGATTCTGAGGAACCTGAAAATGATATTACCAGTCAGAGAATTGCTTATCATTTACACCATCAACAAGTGCTTTCAGATGATGAAGGTTATGATACAGATAAGGTATGTGTTATATCTTCTGATGTAGGTCACACAAGCTTAAGAATGCCCTCCAAAGAAGAGATCAATAGAATCATAGAAAAAATGATTTCTTAGGTCCATAGTAACTACAATTTGAGAAATAGAACAATAAGTAATGAAGTAGGAAAGCCATCCAGTGTATTCATCAAAGATATCACCCATAAAATGAATGATCAAAATAAGAAAGTCAATTTGGATGTGCCTAAGATCAATGACAACAAGGGAAAGAAGTGGGAACCAAAAAAAAAGGTTCAGTTTCAAATAAATGAAATAGCAAAAGTAGTTGTGCAACCAAAGAAATCAGAACCTGATACTATCAAACAAACAGTGGTGCGTGCTACTCAAAAGACTTCAACTCCAGGTACTCTTGTAAAACCCACTATTGTTGAACCTATTGATATGATATCTATGTTGTCCCAAATAACTGTAAAAGTACCTTTGTCTGAACTTCTTAGAATTGAAGAACATAAGAGTAAGGCTTTATCATGGTTGGGAGGGATAGGAAACAATAATATTGTTGTAGAAAAAACTATTGCTCAACAAACCCCATTAGTAGTAGAGGAAAGTGGTATCATATCCTAGATTCTCCAGATGTTTTTAGATGATTCCTTAGTGGCATTTATAGAAGATATTGACCTTTTTTTCCTCAGTCTAATCATAAAAGGGAAGACCCTAAAAAATTTTATGATAGACTCAGGGGCTTCTAACACTAGAATGCCTTTCAAAGTAATGGAAGCCTTAGGTTTAAAAGTGGACACCAAGCAGGGCAGATGCAGAGGAATGGATGCTAGGGAAGTCCTAGTCATAGGCACCATAATGCTTTACCATTCAAATTAGTTGCATATCCTAAAGTAGAGTTAACCATGTCTATCCTTGTAGTGGATATACCTCCACACTATGGAATGCTACTCTTCAGAAAATGGAGTGCTTCCATAGGGGGAAGCCTGCAATGTGATTTGACTTATGCTACTTTCCACATAAGGGATAAAGTAGTCAAGGTAAATAGAGAGCCTAGGGTTAGTCACATTTTAGGGGAAGAAATTGACAGAGACTCCACTTGTTTCTTAGACACTGGTGTCAATGCTTTTAGAGATGAATTGATTATTCAAGAAGTTGAAAATTTACTTGCTATCATTGAACATGAAGTTGAGTGTTGCACTTATTCACCAGTGTTATGGACAATGTTTTTTGATGGGGCAAGTTCAAAAGAGGGTGCAAGGGTAGGTTTAGTTTTTGTTTCCCCTGAGAAAAATACTTTCAGATATTCATTCACTTTGAAGTTTTCTTGCACAAATAATATTGCAGAATATGAGGCATTGTTGCTAGGATTGAAAGTTTGCACACATCATGGAATTAAGAAATTACATGTCATAGGGGATTCTGAATTAGTTATCTCCCAAATAAAAGAAACTTATGCACCCAAGAATAGGAGATTAAAGAAGTATAGAAATGTAGTTTGGGATCAGATAGAATCTTTTGATGCATTTGGTATCTCATGGAGAGATAGGACTCAAAATAAGATGGCTAATTTGTTAGCAAATGTAGCAATCAAGCCTAAGGAGATATCATTTGCATGAATATCTCAAATTGAGGTACAAAATAGACCTTCTATACCTGATAACATTGAAAATTTGCAAATCTTTGAAGATGACAAAGACATTATAATTTTTTTGTTAAATAAAGACAAGTACCATGGTTAGGAAATGGATTGCAGTGATTTAATTGAAACCATAGACGGTAAGGAAACCATTTTTGGCCAGGAGATTATGAAATTGAAAACCAACAAGATGTGTAAGGGGTTAGTGGTCTTGGAAAGTATTTTTGATAACCAGGATAGAGTCAAACCAGGAGTTAAAGACCCTAAGCCTCAGGAATTAGAAGAGACAAACCTTGGTATTGATGAAGCTCCCAAAAAGGTTTATATTGGCCAAAATCTGCCTGCTAAAATCAGAAAAACATTAATTGACTTTCTTAGGAAGTATAGACATGTTTTTGCATGGTCATATGATGACCTTAAGGCTTATAAGGAAGATGTATTCATCATGTCATACCATTAAAAGACAATGTAAAACCTTTCAGACAGAAACAAAGACCAATAAACCCTACCCTAGCTCCCAAAATGCAAGAAGAGTTGATGAAACTAAGGGATGAGGGGATAATAAAACTAATTAGGCATTCCACCTAGGTTTCAAATTTGGTACATGTCAAAAAGAAGAATGGAGATATAAGATTATGCGTAGATTTTAGGAATTTGAACATTGCATCTTTGAAGGATAATTATGGATTACCTAATATGGAAGCCATGTTGCAAGAAGTGACTAGTTCTAAGCTAATGTCAATGGTGGATGGTTTCTCTGGATACAATCAAGTTTTGGTAAAGGAAAGTGAACAATTCAAGACAGCCTTCACAACCCCATCGATAACATATGTATATGTAAGGATGCCATTTGGCCTAATTAATGCAGGAGCTACTTTCCAAAGAGCCATGGATGTGGCATTTCATGATTATATTGAAAAATTTATGGTTGTATACTAGGACGATCTTATTGCATATTTTAAGAAGGCTGAGGATCACTGCAGGCATTTGGAGAAAATCTTTACCAAAGCTCTAGAATATGGAGTATCCTTGAACCCAAAGAAATGCACATTTGGGGTGATAGAAGGAAAATTATTAGGACATATAGTGTCCAAGGATGGGGTGAAAATAGACCCTAAGAGAGTAGAAAATATTGATAAAGTCCCCAAGCCAAAGAATGTAAAAGGAATTCAATCCTTCTTTGGCCAAGTTAATTTTCTTAGAAGGTTTGTTACCAATTTTTCTAAAATCAGTAGACCTATCTCAAAGATGCTAAAGAAGGGAGCCACTATAGATTGAAATGGTGAGCCTTCACAAGCATTCCAGGATATTAAAACTACAATAAAAAATGCTCCAGTACTGAGAACTCCAGATTACACAAAGCCTATGCATATTTTTTCTTTTGCATCCTTTCACATTGTAGCTGCAGTCTTGTTGCAGAAAAATGAAGAAGGATATGAATAGCCCATTGCCTTTTTTAGTAAGTCACTGCAGCCTGCTGAATTAAAATATGAGATAAATGAAAAATAGGTGTATGCTTTGGTAAAGGTTGTAAAGGCTTTTAGATCCTACCTAGTAGGTGCTATTGTCATTGCCTTTGTACCTAGTGCAGTTGTGAAGGATATATTCTCTTAACAGGAAGTATTAGGTAGAAGGTGTAGATGGATCAACAGGATCCAAGAATTCAATAATGAAATGCAGATAACTAAGTTGGTAAGAGGTCAAGGTTTTGCTAAACTCATGGCTGAATCTAATTTGGATGCCAATCAGATAAATGTGGTGGTCGATGACCTCAAATTAGACTTATGTGACATGGATCATTGTGATTGGTACACCAATGTTATATATTACCTACAACACATGGAAGCTCCTTCCCATTTTCCTAAAAATGAAAAGAGGAGTACTAAATTGCAATCCATCAGATACATAATTGTCCAAGGTAGTTTATGGTGGAGAAATTTTGAGGGAGTGTTGTTGAAGTGTGTTGATCAAGAAAAGGCAAAAGAAGTCTTAAGGGAAATGCATGCTAGAGTGTGTGGAGGACACTATATAGCCAAGACCACTGCACATAAAGTGATGAGGGCTAGATTTTGGTGGCCCTCCCTTTTTAAGGATGCCCAAATTATGATTAGGAAATGTGAGCCTTGTCAGAGGTTTGCTAGAAAACTAAAGTTCTCAGGTAATACTCCATTGAAGCTAGTAGAGGTTCAAGCACCCTTTCAACAATGGGGTACGAATTTCATAGGAGAGATTTCCTCCAAGTCTAGCATTGGTTATTCTTGGATTCTAGTGGCTACTGACTACTTTAAAAAGTGGGTAGAGTCTATTCCCACAAGAAATGCAACAAGTAAAGTTGTCAATAATTTCCTACAGAATAATATTATCTCCAGATTTGGTTGCCCTTAGGAAATTGTAATAGACAATGCAATGTGCTTCAGGTATGAGGAATTCATTAAAATTTTGTGATAAATATGGAATAACAAGGTCATTGTCTTCTCCTTATCATACATAAGGGAATGGACAAGTTGAATCCACAAATAAGAGCTTGTTGAAGGTTATTAAGAGAACCTTGGATGATAACAAGAAAGCATGGAATTCCAAGTTACAATTAGCAATATGGGCTGACAGGGTAACTGTGAAGAAAGCCATTAGTATAGCTCCATTTGATATGGTGTATGGAATCCAAGCAAGAATGCCTCAGAAAACCTGGTGAGTTTGTACAATTACATTCAAATGTATGATGAGGATATCATTGATGATATGCAAGAAAGGTTGGTTGAACTAGTAGGACTGACAGAAACCAGAAGAGAAGCATCCCTTAAGAACCAAAAGTTGCAACTGCAAGTTAAGACACTCTATGATAGAAGAACGGTAAGCAGAAAGTTTGAAGATGGAGATCTAGTATTAATGTGGAATGCCAGAATTGAGGATAAAAGAAAACATGGAAAATTTGATCCTATCTAGTTAGGCCCTTATTTGATTGAAACTACTTGGGGTGAGGATTCTTATGTACTCAAAGATCTATCAAACAATATTCTTGAACTGCTAGTTCATGGACAGTTCTTAAAGAGGTATTTTTCTTGAAAAGTACATATTTTCTCCATGAGCAGTAGTTTAGGGTTTTCTTGTACATATTTGTAAATCCTTTTGTCTATGTGTGGTTTCATGTTCATAGTTTTCCTACGTGTGTTGCTCTCTTAGTAAAGTGGTTGATCTATTGGGAGTCTATATGTGGTCTACTTCTCCCAAAAATTATGAGCCCTCACTTGAATCCAGAGAATTCAATGTCCCCAGATAGAGCCACTTTTGGTCTAAATTTTTGCGTGATAGAAGTCTTTTGTCCAGGAATAGAAATTTAATATTGTGTCCATAAATGGTGAGTAAGGTTTCTAGCTAAGTAATCCTTTTGTTAGCCTTTGAAATTTTTTGTAAAAATCCTATGTTTCATTCCATTCGTAAATTGTCAAGTGCAAAATGTTTGAATTTTCAAATCAGGTGAATATTCTGTTCCCTTTATATCTTTTGCACCCCGACCTACTTTTCCTCTCAGATTCCCCAACCGTCCGATATAAATAGATCAACCATTGTCATTTCCTCACTATGAAAATATGAGCACTCTTTATGTATAGTGAGATAGCAAGTGCCAGAAATTTATAAGATGAGACTGCAAAATAAAGACACAGTGGTCAGACAATTATTTTTTGGCTGATTTCTTAGACACGTACACCTTGCAAATACTGTCAAAGCCAGAAAAGGGACCCAGTTAGAAACAGTTAGAAGTCAGTGCCAAAATGAGGGTGTTTCTAATGCTTCACTACCTTGCTATCAAAAAATTCTAGCATCTCACTATTAGCAAAGTAGCGAGGCACCGTAAAATCAACATCCGGTGGGACCTCTAGTAACGTGGATGATGACTAGGACTGAAATAAAGTCTTGTTGGGTACCAATAATGCAGAATCTCCTACGTCATCAATACTCTGGACCCATGCCCCATTGATCAAGTGTACAAGAGATCCTTATCATCAGAGCAAGGTAGAATCAATAGTCCTCGCTATCTCACTTTGGAAAGTTGCAAGTTGTTTAAGCTATTAGACATAGTGAGTATGGGGCCCACTACCTTTCAGGAAACTTCGTATAGTTTCTCCACCTTTGATTTAATCTCAGATCAATGACCATCGTTGTCTCACCATGAAGAGTTGCTAGGGGGATATGTATAGCTAGGTAGTGAATGAGGGCCCACCACTATCTTTCTAAGCAGTACAATAACATATCATCTACAAGATCAAGATTAGATCGATGGCTATCACTGCTTCACTATGGCAAGGTGCTCATTCTTTATGTATAGTGAAGTAGTGACCTACTGACATGTGTCCTTAGTTGCCAGTGGGTCCAAAAAGAAGCGTCATCAAGGAAAGAGCTATGTAGATGGGTAATTTTCATTGGATCGATTGACTAACTTGTCAAGTGCAATGCCTAGTTGTCTTTCTTCATATTCCATGATCGTAGGATTTTTAAAGATCCACGGTGCAGATTTAAATGCAAAATATGGTACCACTCTGTGTATTAATTAGACATGAAAGATTCACATGTGAGGAAAAATAGAGTATAATACAAAAGATTTCGTCAATTTCACCTTACATGAGCAAATATTTCGAGCTATTCCTAAGTAGAAGCAATTACTGAAGAAAATCATGTTGGAGTTTGGCAAGTTTGTGAAGCAGTTTGTTTGCGAAAAAAATCTGCAAGAATACAAAGGGAAATGAGGACGGAATTCAAGTAAGTAAATCTACTGTAATCTCTATAGCTGTTTCAGTTCTACAAAGCATAATCAAAGATACCTCCAAAGAAGGGATTTTTAAGTCAAGTAAATTATTTGGATAGAAATGTACATGATGACTTGCTTGACTTGTTGCCTGAGTCTACTATAGAGACAGTGCAAGTGAAAAGGTTGACCTCTTTAAACCCTAGGTTGAGGATAGCTAATGGATTGTATGACAAGGTTAATTGGGTCCAGGATGCTCAAACCTCGCAAACTGGTTTGAATTTGTTCAAGAAATGGTTTCCAAAAAGGAAATTGTATGCCCCACATGCTAATATATGGAATTTTGACTTGGGAAAGCTAGTTGTTCCTAGTGTGTTCATGGATTATGACCTCCTTGATGTCGTGGAGAAGAGTTATGATCAAGCCACTAGGGTAGTGAGAAGAGTAGATGGTGAAGTTTTAATCACCATCAGTCCAGAAGAGATTAGGGAAGTTTTCTATTTTGGACCTCTCACTAGGTATCATGTGCCCATTGATTTGACTGAATTAGAAAAAGAATATATGTCAAAAAAGGATGTGGTTAGACAAGGTGCACTGAAGGCCCACATTGATAGAATTGGAACCCTACCAACAATAACATCACCCTCTAAAGAACTTTTTAAGAAATCATGCTTCAATGCCAGGGCAGTAGAGATATATAGGACCCTGTACAGAGTTTTTGGAGAGGATGAAGAAGACTTTATCCCTGTGAGTTTTATGTATATGATTACTCAAATCTCCTCATTCGATGTGGAAATAATTTTTGATTTTGCTTCTTATCTAGCTGATGAGATTCACAGTGGATTGGTGGCGATTGTAAAGGGTAAGGTTGAAAAGGTCTGGGGCAAATATTCCCTATTGATGCACATGTTTATGTCTAAAGGGGCTACATACTTTGGTAAAGAAATGGTTATGAACAAAGAACAAGAGGGGGAAGCACTGCCAGTTCAATTATGGAGTGCAAATATGACTGGAGAGGCAGAAAATGCTAGTTTTGTTAGATTTGATAGGCACTTTGCCTCCAAACTACGATGCCTCATATTGAGTGACAATCTCAGAATTCCTAAGGCACTAATGCACCTTATTAGGCCTATGGACAAACCCCATAGTCCAAAATTTTCACATAATTGGGGAGATGTCATACCATATTCAGTTTTAGTTGTCATTAGAGTTTATGGATTCAAAGGGACACCCCATGTACTACCTTACCAAGTGCCCTTAAAAGTAGGAGTGGCTGAATTTTTTTGGCAGTTGAGAGGAGTGGAAGAAGCCTTTTTGCACAAAAGGGGAACATGATGAATTTTTTCCACTTGCATAGTAGCCCATCAATTTTTAATAACCAAGGAAGGGTGGGTCTTCCTCTACAAATTTTTGGATCAATATAAAATGGCAGTATCTCACTCTCATTTTTATGATACAGAAGATTTATTTAGTTCTATTATTAGGCATAGAATCAAGCTTTGTCCAGTTCAGCATGAATTTTATTTCCTTGAAGATGTAATAAGGAATGAGTACTCTCTATAAGAGCAAGAAGCAAAGAAAGAAAAGTGGAGAGTCTATTCAAAAGTTTTGGATTTTATTAATTGTTTTGATAAAGATTAAACCCTCTTAGCAATGTTGTGACTACTGCAGATAGAATAAATAAGCTTATGAGTACATTCCCCAAAATAATGGAGGTAATGAATGAGAAGAAGTAACAGTTCATTGATTCTTTTCCAGAAAAAGCTAGGGAAATGATGAGAAGATTGGGTTTCACTCCCAATATAAGGGCAGGCCCACTAGTTGTGCAAAGGAGGATAGGATATATTGTCATTCAAGATCAAAAGCCCATTATGAATAAAGGAAAATATATAGTTGAATCTACTAGTGCTTCTTTTGTAGAAAGGCCACCTAAACCCTCTCCTAAGAGAAGAAAGATAATAAGGGGAGAGCGACCACATGGTGAAAGTTACTCACCTTCCCAAACCCCTATGAGAATTGAGGAGGAGCAGCTCACTAATGAGAAAATTGAACAAATTGGATCACAAGGGGGAGTCTTTGTTACCTGGGTAGAGATTGATGAAGGGAACCCCTAGGAGTGTCCTATGCCAAGTTTTGAGTTAACTATACTAGATTTTAGGGGAAGGGAATTAGACCCTATTTTAGAATAAGCTAGTTATCAATTTTTGTTTGATTACAATTTTGTAAGATCTAGGGCTTTCCATCAGTTTTCCTGGAGAGTGAACATGTACATTTTTGAGGAAAGATGTAAAAATAGGAAAGTAGAGCATCCAAAAATGGATGAAGCCTCCATTCAGGATCAAATAAAGGAACAAATGATACAAGAGTTCCAAAATATAACCCCTGAAGAGGGTAGACAGATGGTAAAGGTTGCAAATATTTTATTATTTCCCAATTGGGACATTGTTGATGCCTTGATTTTTAATTCTGTGTCAAATAATTTGGGATTACAAGATCCAGATAAAAAGGAGTTCTTGGAACTGCATTCAGTAATGACCAAGCTACTCTTGTTATGTGATCATTAAGAAGAGGATCTAGGGCTACTCCATCATAGCCTGATGATTCAGGACTAACAGGGAGTATCATTGTGAGGAGAGTTGCTAATACCTCACATGTATAGGCAGCCCACATGAATGTGGATTATTCTCAATTTGCCTTGGCTATTGCTGAAAGGGAAGAAAAAGAAATGACTGAGATGCAGAGCAAGTATGAAACAGTGGTGGATGCCTACAATACAGAGGTGAAAAAGAGAATTGAGCTTGAGAACAAGCTATTGGGAAAATCCACTAGGCCAAGAATAACATACCCTCACCCCTCAGTTGAACCCTTCAAATCCACCACCCTCATAGAAATACCAGATACACCCCAAAAGCCATAGTACTACACTGTTGAGGATTTTGAAGAAGAAAAATGTAAACTGTGGACCTTACATGTAGAATTGGAATCCAAATATGAAGATAAACTCAGAAAAGCTCTCACATATTTGGGGGACAAAGTTGAATGGCCACTATTTTATGATCAGTTGGCTAGGGTGATCAGTATCTAGCAGGATTTGAAAGCCAATGATGAGACTCTAATGCCTATTGTGAATAAATGGGTAAGAAAGGAGAAATAAATAACATTTTTGTGTTACTCTATTATAGATGATTCTTTTGATCAAATTGAAAAAATATTTTATATTGTTTCCGATCTGGCTAATTTTTATAATAAAAGGATTCATTTACAAAAAATAATAGTAAGCCACTTGAACAAGTGCAAGAGCTAGAAATTTAGTTTGTTTCCTCGTGCCCTAGATAAGAAGAATAATTTGAGAAGCAAAGATGAATGGGCAAAGGAACTTGATGATTTATTATGTTTAAGAATGAATCAAGTCATTAATGAAATAGGGCATGAATGGTGGGCTACCACAATAGAGGAAATGGTGAAGGCCCAAATATTCTTTGATTCTTTAAAACAAGAATTTGTTGCCATTAATAATGAAGTTGAATATGTGCTAGAAAGACATATGGATATTTTGCAATTCAATTGGCTAGATGACACATTATTTGACAAGTGGATGGCAGAAATGGCTCTTGGTGAAAAATTTGATGAAGGTGAAAATGATAGTGATGAGGTGCAAGATGAGGAAATCCAAATCATTGATAACATCACTACTCAGGCCCAACTAGAAGAAGAAGACAAGAGTAATATATCACTTTCAGTTGCAGACCTGGGACCACAGGATGCTAATACAACTAAAGAAAGGGAAAAGGTAGATGTAGTTCCTACCATATAGGATAAAGGTGGTGAAGACCCATAGGTGGATATTAATGTGCCATCGTTAGAAAAAACTTCATCGTTGGCTAATTTGGTAGTTGCTATGAAGAGGGATCAAATCAATAGCCAACTTAGCAACACTAGAACATGTGACAGAAGTTGACCCACCTAAATGAATGTTTTGATTTGGATATCTTCTGTTACCCACATTTTTCTCATTTTGTGATAGGTGTATGTAAATATTCCTTGTAAAGGACACCTATCATTTTCTCTTAGCTTGAAGCTTGTTGCATCTCACACTATATAAGTGAGATTCCAGGGCTAGAGAAATGGTCTGAATTCTATTTTTCTAAGTGATACTTAGTCTATTTTTGGTCCATCATTTTGAGCAAATTAGTGGTGTATTTTCTCTGTCAGATCTTGAGAATTCATGAATATAGAATGATCTGCATTTCTTCTGAAGGTCATTCGGAGTCCACTGTAAATTGTATACAATTTTCAAGGAAAATGAATACAAAGTATGAACTATCCCCATATTAGTTCTTTTTGAACTTTGTCTCCTTTTGATTACTTGGTTATCTTGATGTTGTATAAGTAAACACTTGTGCAATTGAATGCAATTCAGTCAGGTTGATTATTTGTTTATCACGGCTATTAATTTAATGGATTAAATAGAAGCTTCGATGAATGTGATAAGATTGTTGTAGTAGTGAAAAGGATTTTGAATGATGAATTATGATAAGAATTGCTAAAAAAATTTGTTGTAAGGCAACAAATTAGATCTAGAAATTGGTAGTGGACTCTGAACCCCAATGGATTAGGCACTGATCAAATTTGATCCTGCTAAAAGAGAAATGTGTCACAAATGGTTTTCAAAATGTAGAATTAAATCAATTTTACTTTTATTTCCTATAGATCTTCAAAGTTGGCCAGTACTAGTTTGCATGGAATGTTTTAGCTTTAGTTAGCCACTATTGCTGAGAACGCCTATAGATCTATAGAAGAATTTTTGCCATATCTATTATATGGGATGTGTTCAGCAAATTGTCATGAATTATGCATGTATTTGAGGATTTAAGATGAGAATCAGAATGAAACTAAAATAATCCTCATACAGTGTTTCCCAATCTTGAATCATCCCTGGGTATACCCACCCTGGTTTTGCAGAGCCTGAAGAGTAGAAAACCACCCTTGGTTTTGTTGAAGTTGGGCCCAAATGGTTTGCACATAAAATTGTTAATAAGAATTGGCTAGTCTTTAGATTGTGTGAGTATTGTCATCTTGGTATTAAGCATTTTGTTGCTTAGTAGTTTCAAAACACCAATAGAGTGAAAAAGGGGTAACATTTTACTAGTGGTTTTCCCCAAATTGGGTTTCCACATTAAATCACTATTTCAAGTGTATGGATGAATTTTCATGTTTTATGTTTTTATTGTTGCATGTTGATTTGACAATAACTTGCAAGTTTTAGTAACAAGCTTGGTGGATACATGAATATTTAATGGGATCAGTAAGCTAAGTGAAAAGTTTTATTGGTACATTTGGACCTTGAATAATTAATTCACCCCCTCTCTTAGTTATTCTAAAGAATTCTAACAATTGGTATCAAAGCTTTCTGCTGAGTGAAGTACTAGAAGCACAAAGATCAAGATGTCCAAGAGAGAAGTACCCAAGCTTAACAGAGAAAACTTCCCTGCATGGAAAAGCCTAATGAAGCTAAATCTTGGAGGAATAGGAGATCATGTGCAATCCACCATTTCAGTGGAACATGGTGATCTTTCTAGAGCTCCTACTATTGAAGCTATGAAGAAGAAGAAAGAACACAATCAGGAAATGTTGGATATTGCCTCTACTCTTAGCTATGCATAATTTGATGACATCAAGTGATGTGATTCTACAAAGAAGATGTGGGATGCCCTAAAAACCATCTATGGATGAGACAAAAATGTTCAAAGAGCCGAGTCAGAAAGCCTCAGAGGTAAATTTTATGACATGAGAATGGAGGAAGGTTAGAATATTGTTCAATATGTTACCCAGAAAAAAGAAGTTGTTAGTGCAATAAAAGGTGCTACTGATCAAATAGATGATGATACTATGTTAAGTAAAGTCTTCAAAACATTACTACCTATTTATGTTATTAGAGTTTCTGCAATTCAGGAATTGAGATGTATACCAAGAAATAATCTAACCCTTGAAGGTCTGGTAGGTATAACAATTACAAACCAAAAAGTCTTGAATCTGATTTCAAAGCTAAATTGTTATTGAAAGATTTTGATGATACAAAGTAGAAGAAGAAAAAGAGAAAGATAAAGTATGCATCCAATGACAGTGATACAGATGAGGAAGACATTAAACAATTGGAAGAACTAATGGCAAGAAGATTTCATAGAGGTAAAGGAAAATTCAAAGGTAAGTTACCCATCATTTGTTTCAATTGCAATGAAGTTGGTCACATTGCTACAAGATGTACATAGAAGAAGAACTACCAAGAAGGAAACAAGTACAAAAATAGAAGAGAAGATGACAATAGAGATTACAAAGACAAAGGCAATAAGTCATGTTGCATTGTTGAAGAGGAAAGTAGAGATAACTCTAATGAACATGATGATGAAGTGGTGTATGTTGCAATGAAAGATGAATCTAATAAGGATGAGGAACTTGCACTTGTGACTTCTGTGAAGAAAAATGATAAATGGATCATTGACAATGGTTTCTCACATCACATGATAGGAGACAAAAGTAAGTTCCTTAGCTTAAACCATTATAATGGAAATAGTGTTAGATTCGGTACTGATGCTTCATGTCTAATAAAAGGGAAAGGCTCCATTAAACTCATAGAAAAGATCTCATCAGATAATGCTTACTATGTTGAAAGGTTGAATTATAATTTGTTGAGTGTCGCACAACTCAGCAATATAGGATGCAAAGTTGAATTTGGAAATAAGACTACCAAGATATATGACATAAATGGGAAATTGATAGGAAAAGGAGATCAAACTAGAAGTAATCTATTTTACCTTGATATAAAGGATTCTACTTGTCTTGTGGTAAAATTTGATGAAGAATGGTTATGGCATAAAAGGTTGTGTCATGTTAATTTTACTAAGTTGATTAATATCAATAATTGGAAGAAAGTTAGAGGTTTTCCCAAGCTGAAAAAGCTTGATAATGTGATATGTAAACAATGTCAGCTAGGTAAAATGACTAAATCAAGTTTCAAGACAAAAACTCATACCTCTAAAGAAATACTAGAGATTGTTCATATTGACTTGCGTGGACCTATAGAACTACAAAGTTACAAGGGAGACAAATACATAATGTTATTTGTAGATGATTACTCTAGGATGATGACAGTCATGTTTCTAAAGCAAAATTCATATGCCTTTCAAATGTTTAAGTGGTTCTTGGCAAGAGTTGAAAAATAAATAGGTAAAAGTATGAAATGTTTGAGATCAAAAAAAGGAGGAGAATTCACATCAAAATTATTTGAAGTGTTCTACAATGATAGAGGAATCAAAAGATAGACTTCTGCACCTAGGGCCCTTCTATAGAATGGAATTGCAGAAAGAAGAAATAGGTCAATAATGGATTGTGTTAGGACACTCATGATGGAAAATAATGTTGCTCTAAAATACTAGAGATAAGTTGTAAGTATAGCTGTCTATACTCTAAATTGAGTGCAAATCAAGAAAGTTACTAATTCAACACCTTTTGAATTATGGTATGGATACTCACCCAATGTAAAATATTTTAAGGTATTTGGGAGAAAATGTTATATTCTTAAAGATGTAAGGAATGGTAAGTTTGATGCAAAAAGTGATGAAGGTAAATTCCTTGGCTACTCCACAAGAAGTAAAGCATATAAGTGTTTGAATACTAACACTAACAAAATTGTCGAAAGTGCAAATTTGAATTTTGATGAATACATAGAAGCTCATGATGATAAACCAATCAAGGGACTAGAGGAATACAAATCATTTGTATACTTCTATGAAGGAATTTCTACTGAAGAAGAAGCTACCAATTAAATTGGGAATCAACAAAAAAAATTAGTAACTGTGAAGTCATAGCTAGTGAATGTTGAATTGAATTTAGGAATAGAGTTGCAATTAGGTGTTGAGTTATAGAATGAAGAAACTACACATTCTAATTTTGAAGTTGGCATGCATGAGAGAGAATTTGATATACCTGATAGAAATATGCATAGTGACTCTGAAGCTGAAAGACAAAATGAAGAAACAAGAGCTAAGCCAAGATTGTCCAAATATGTTAGAAGGCATCATCCTACTAACCAAATAATTGGAAACAAAGATGCTAAACCAATGATAAGGAATAGGCTGAGGGATGAATCATGCTTTCTAAGCAAGAAAGAACCCAAGATAGTAAAAGATGCTCTAGAAGATGATGATTGGTACAAAGCTATGGAAGAATAAATTGAGCAGATAGAGAAAAAAAAAACTTTGAATTTAGTTCCTAGGCCAGATGACAAAAATGTGATTGGTACCAAGTGGGTATTTAGGAACAAGCTAAATGAAAATGGTGAAGTTGCAAGCAACAAAGCCAGACTAGTTTGCAAAGGAAATGCACAAGAGGAAGGAATAGACTATGGGGAGACATTTGCCCCTATTGGAAGAATGGAAGGAATAAGAACTCAACTTGCATATGCTACCTAAAAAGGATTCAAATTTTATCAAATGGATGTTAAGTTTGCATTTTTGAATGGCATACTAGAAGAAGAAGTCTACATAGAATAGCCAGAAGGATTTTTTGATGGCAACAACAAGGATATGGAATGTAAACTGCACAAAGCTCTTTATGGTTTGAAACAAACACCAAGAGCATGGTATGAAAGACTTCTTAAGTATCTTTTGAAGATTGGATTTGAAAGAATTAATGATAACAACAATCTATCTATATATAACAACAATTTATATTGGCTTTTTACCCATGTTGACTCTTTCATCCTAAATGTATTTCCACCATGTTAATGATGATCCTCTGAGTCTTGATTTTCAAACCTTCACCTTTTGTGCCTCTATGACACCTTCACATTCAAAGTGATTATATATTCCCTTAATCAATTCCATTACTGTATCAGTGTCCATCTTTCCACTAAAAAATGGAATTTATTCTATGGATTTTCCTTGTAATTCTTTGATGGCCTTCAAGAATGGTTCTTCATTTAGTGGAGGGTCTAGTTTAGGTATGATGTCCTCCTCATCAACCTTTTCCTTCTCTTTATCACTACTTTCACCTTCTTTGTCTTTATTCTTGGCTACTTCAACAACCTCTCCTAGCGTTGTCTTGATTTCTTCTAAGGCCTCTTCAAGGATTTTTTTCTCTCCTTTTGCTCACCCATCTCTTCAGCTAACTCTTCATTAGTTATCACTATTATTTCACTTACTGATTCTTCTTTAGTTTGAAACATCTAATGAAAATCCCAAATATTTTGTGGGCTCTAATACCACTCTAATGTAAGGTAAAAAAATTATCTTTAGCCTATCTTCTTCTAGGGTCTTTTCTAGGCCTCTTCTCTAGCCTATTAGGGTTCTTACACCAACCCTACCTCTAAAGGATTCTAATTCACTCCTTCCCTTCAACTTGTCCATACCAATAATGCAATCAACTCATCTACTAGCTTGTTTCATGGATGCCTTCTTGGTTCATCCACACTAAATGACCATAGATCATCAAAACTACCTAACAATGGAAAGAGGGGTTTGCCTCTAGCATTTTGGAACCATGTCAAGACTCACTAACCAAAAATTCAAAGTCATCCCTATTGATTTCAAGAACATTCCTATTGATTTCATTAATATGCTAACAACATTCACAAGGGTTTGCTCAAATCCCTATAAAAACATGTCAATAGGGCTTCTCCTTTGGCACAGGGCTTCTCCACCTTCATAACCTTCTCTCCATCCACTTGGGTTGAAGCAACCAATGCATTCAACCCCATTAAATGTTGTTTCCATTGCTATGATCCCTAACCATGCTCACTTGGCTTGCCTATGACATCATTGTAAAAAGGCCAAACAAGATTTCTAGGGCTTACCAACTTGCATGCCTATAGTAAGAGGGGTCATCTCACACATTCCAAGATATCATACAAATGCCATAGTGGAAAGGTGATTTATGGAATCATCTTTACAAACTGCATGGTTCAAACTAGCAATAGTGCACAAGCCAAAATATTTATGAAAAGGAAATGGAATGGAATCAACAACCTATATAATCACTCAAAAAACTAGATAATTATTAGAGTAATCATATATTTTCTAATTAACTCTAGTTTACTTAAGCTAAACTTTAGGCATTTAATAATTAATTCTTTTATTAATTATTATGATGCAACCTAGGTTAAACCTTTTTACGGTTTCAATCTCCTTTATAAGGACAATCTCTCATTATAGAATTCACTTTTGATATAGAAATTTCTCTCTTTTCTCATCAAGAATGGCTCATCCATAGATTTCAGAATTCCAACCTCCATAGCTTTTCTTTCTATCTTTTTATGACAAATGTTTGCATGCTGATGACATGAAGAAATAGAAGTCTTATTGGCCCTTTTTGTGAACATTTGTCTATAACATATTGAACTTTATCATCTTTTAGTATAAATGTTTTGAACTTTTGATGTATAAAGTATGGACATAGGGCACAAAAATGATAATTGGAATTATATCTAAAAAGGGGTTCATTTTGTGGTAAAAATCTTTCCTCATGAATGTTTGATATGGGTAGATCTTCTTGCAGCTGAAGAGATTGCAAAAACTATTAGTTGAATAATTAATGCCTTTTCTTTATAAAGTAATAAATATAAATGAATGTTTGTATTAAATGTTGATCGCAAGAATACAAGCTAAGCGGGAGTTAATCAAAAAAAAATTGCGAAGGAATAGTGCTAAGGCATTGATGGTATTAAAGAGAAGCATTATGACACCATTGTAGCCAGAAGACTTGGCAGAAAAGTCAAAAGGGGCCTATTTAATGAATAACAAAGTGGGACCTGATAAAGTAGTTGAGCAAGGAACCAAGCATCAAAGCAATCAGTTAAACCTACAACGCACGATACCTAGATTCCTGTAAGCTGTTTAAAGTCAAATAAAAGAGCAGATCTAGCATTTGTTATGATCTATATTTGTGGGGAATTTAAGGGATAATTAATGTCTTTACAATTGCATGCTTGCAGTCTTAAGTTGTAACTGACTTTCCTTCATTAGGAAGTCGTAGTTATAGGAGTTTGTTGTTTTTCCTTCCTTTTAAATAAGACCTCATCTATATCTATGAGGTTAAGTAGAGAGTTGACAGTCAGAGTCGATAGACATCTTGATGTTGTTCCCAAGTTATTGTAATACTACATATTTGAATGAATACATGACTTTTCTGAGTTTCTACACTTTTATCTGAGCTTATCCTTCCTTCATTCTTCTGTGGGGGCCCACATGAAAGGTGGAGTTTACTTTAGTAAGTAGGAGTTAGACTTAGTTTTCTAAGTTAAGATTAGAACTGCTATTCCTGCAGCCACTGGAAACAGAACCAGTCACTATTCTTGCAGCAGTAGGTGCATAGATGTATTATTAAATAATTAGAATTTCCTTCCAAGTATTTGATAGTTGTCTTTCCTTTAGATAAACTAGATTTCTTTAATGGTTATTGCATTCAAGGTAGTAGTGACTTTTAGCGAAAACTAGAGCATATACTTTGCAGACATCATCTCAAGTTCACGCTCTCGGATTAACATTTAATGAAAATCGGCATAATAATTTGGTAGTAAGGGATGTCCAATCCTGCAACTAAAAAGTTTTTATATTGATTAGACACATCCAAGTGATTCTTGGGAGTTGTGGGGTTGAGATTTCATCAACCCCCTATTTTGTTTATGAGAGGTTTGGCTTAGCTTTCAAATCTATATTTTGTCTTTCCAAGAGTTTCATTTTTTAGAGTTATTTTATATTGATCACTGATTTTAGGGTCACTTTGATCCCAAACAGACATCATTGTTGAGCTTAGAGTGCCCAAAAACCCCTATTTTCATATAAAATTTGTCCAATTTGGACACATTTGAAATCGTAAGCAAAAAAAAATTGCCCCTAGATCTGACACACTTCCCAAAGTGGAAATTTATTTTTTATTAAAAAATAAATCAATTTTTTTAAAAATCAATTTTTCAATATAAAGGCATTCGAATAGTTTTTTTCAAAAATGCCCAATGCAAAAGGTTTAAAAAAAAAGAAATGCAAAAACCAAAGTCAAAAAGCACTTTAAAAGCATTGGCAATTGCTAACATCATTGGTATAGTCACTGACATATGTGTAGGTGCTGACATTAGGATTTTTCATCCTAAAATTTGATGTTCATTCACCCATCATTATTTGATTTGTTTTGTCTTAAAATGTTTTCTATGGTGTTTTGGGCATATCTTGGTCATACGGAAGTGTTTTCTAACAAATCTTATATCATCAAAAAGCTCTTTCCAAGCCTATCCTACTAGTGCAAGTTATTTGAATTTTTATGCATTTTAGTTTCCTATTTATGCAGTCAAAACCAAAAGTTCTATTTTGCACTCTGAGAGAAATATCTTGAGCATCTAATCTCCGATTTGGGAATTCTTTGTATCATTGTAAAGGTATTTTTGAGATCTTTCCAGTAATGGTTGTTTTTCCAATTTTTACTCTAGGAAAATTCTATTTAGTTTTTTGCATTTTTGCATTTTGGTGGTAATCTTGGTTGTTTTAGGTTTGAGGATCAATTTTGTTGCTTTAGATGATTCGTCATGGGCTGGGCTATCTATTGTACCAACCTTATGTCTCTTCTAGTTTATTTAGACATCATTTGTATGCATTTCTTGCAAATGCATTAAGATAAAGTGTCAATCTATTGCATTTTGGGATCTTGGACATCTTTGTGTTTTATTGTAGTCACACTATGTTATAAAGTGTCTTGAGGGGTTTCATGTTGGCCATATTTATCATCTTCCTTTGTCAAGTGAGTGTTCCTTCCATGAAGTTAGCCTCATGATGTGTCAATGACACATACCATTATAGGTGTTTGTACTTCTTTTGCACTCTCAATGTTCCTGATTCTTCTTTCTATTGGAGATATTGCATTTAGTTTTAGTGTTCATTTTGTACCTCTCAGCATTATAGGGGGATTATGTTGGTTCTATTTTTTTCTTGGTTTGATGGAGTGATTTATATATTTAGTATTTGATCCTATGTACTAGGTGATTGCAGTGGTTGGATACCTATGCATTTCAGTGAGATGGATCATTTACCATATAGACATTCTTTTACTCCTATTTTTGGAGGCTATGAAAATACCTTCCATCTTTGATTCATTAGCTCTTTAGGCTTAGTCTTCTCTAGTTGGTCATGTTCTATATAGTGGAGGTTCTTCAGATCAGTCTAGTTTGACAATTTTTGCAACTTCATGCTTTAGTGGTGTTCTTCATGATCATCTTTTGTTCCTATCTTTTGGGACATTCCCTAGTTTTGAGGCTTCTTTAGTCCTTCGCTAGTTCTTTCAGCATTATTTCCATCTCTTTTTGGAGTAGGGTTTTTCCCATGTGATTTTCTCTATTTCTCCTCTTTTCAAAGATTTGGTTGTGCTTGGGTGCCTCATCAGGCCTTGTTGTCGCGATCCAAATCTACTTCTTGTAGTAGTTTCTAGATTTTAAACTACTCCCTAAATTTATCTTAAGGGTTGGAGGGGTGTTAGAGTAATTAGATCTTTTTTAATTAACTCTAGTTTGCTTAAGCTAAACTTTAGGCATATAATAATTAATTCTTTTATTAATTATTATAATGAAATTTAGGTTAGACCTTTTTAGGGTTTCACTCTCCTTTATAAGGATGATCTCTCATTGCAGAATTCACTTTTGATAATAGCAATTTCTCTTTTTTCTCATCAAGAATGTCTCATCTATGGATCTAGGAATTTCAGCCTCCATAGTGTTTCCTTCTCTCTTTTGTGACAAGTGTTTGCATGCAAGTGATTCTTGGGAGCTATGGGATTGATATTTCAAAAACTTCAACAATAAAAACATCTACCAACTTATGAACAAGGTACAATATGGGATTCAATCTATCAGGTACCCTCAAGAAGCAAAATGTTTTGTACTGTGGTAAAAAACATAGAAAAATGCTTGCTCATTAATCAAAATTCTTTCACAATGTCATCCAAACCTTGTTACAGGTTGAGGGGGGCCTTATATAGATCAATTACCTTGAATCCAATAGCCTTTAGGTGGTTATTCAACCTATAGACGGAAAGTGCACTTTTTGCAATAAAAGTTGTCATGACAACTTTTGCAATTTTGCAAAATTGTCATGCAACTGACAACTTTTTTCCTGGTCAGAGAAAGCTTGGTCAAAACCCTATGAAACTCTACCAAGTGCTTGGATATGTCACTTATGACATGAAACCATCATTCCACCCCTTAGTTGACTAATCTATCCCTATAAATGCTCAATTTCCATTTGGAGCAATGATGGCAACAATTTGTACATCACCTAGAAACTTTGGACAACCAAGTAGTAATGAGGACCCAACTAGACCTCCTAATGGCTAAGTCCTACCCTGGGACTCACCAAACCATTTTATTTCACTAGTGCCTTGGCTAAGGACACTACAAGCCAAAACTTAATAAAGAACTCTAGGTTACTAAGTAGCCTTACCTAAGTGCTCCTGCACTAGGTTAATAAGCTCAAACCTTGCTTAGAACTATGAAACTAATCTAGTATTTTGAGGAGAGATAGAAAAGTAATTTTTGAGGTAGGACTTCTAAAAATAGTAAAATATGTAATACTCCCGTGTGTCTTGCCTCGAAATGGCACTTGGATAATAAGTTAAAACTTCAATAGATTTGACATTATTGGTTTATACACAACAACTCATATTGATACTTGATATTATTGATCTCAAGGCAAAGCAATTAGAACATTGAAAAACTATAGAATATTTATTTATTTTAAAAACATACCTATAAAAGATGCCAAATTCGAATTATCAAAGATCTTGAAACATCTAAATCTACATTACTTGAGGACAATCTCATAGCACCCAATTTAATTTTTTTATCCAAAAGCTCATTCACATATTTGTATGGCTATAAGAAAGTTATTAGGAAAATACTTTTAATTTTTTTAATCTCAAATTGATTATATTTCTTAATATTAGTAAAATAAATTAAGAGATAAAGTATTACTAATTAAATTGAGGGAATTCATAATATAGGGTTAGTACACCAAGATGGTGTACAAAAAGTGGGATATAAGTGGCCACTATTTTTCTAGAAATTAGATAAACTTGAACTTCAAAGAGACATTTGAGGCCATACACTCAAAACTAGGAGTTGTGCAAAGAATAAGAATTGTAGTATTATGGACCTAGTTTTTAAACTAATAAAGGTTTTCAAAAATGGATAAGATTATGAGGGTCAATCCTCTCGCACATAAAAAAATATTCATGTTTTTTTTCATAAAAATATATCATAGATATTTATGTGCACTTCATAAAATATATAATTAGATTTAGTATTCTATCAAACCCTTCGGTGGGATGATAGATAAGAGTGAAATCTATAAGTTGTGTATATTATTTTTTGAAGTGATTGCATCCTAAAACTCTAGTACATGTTTGTGCACTAAGCATAGCTTGCATCAAAATAATAATAATAAAGAAAACTTTTTTTGAAGTGTACAAAGTATTGTTTAAAACAATAACATGTTTTTTTTAGAATTTTATCAGATAGGTCAAACTTTATTAAAAGAATCATAGACATATGTCAATGATGACTATTAAGGCATTGGTAAAGAATATTAAATTTTATTATGCTAATATTCTCCAAAAATAGCAACATGTATTTGGTAAGAAAGCATAGAAGACGTGTGAGATTATGGTGGTCATTTTAGCAATACCCACTTGATCAGTTGTAAACCTGAAGACAAAAAAGTTGTGAAATCATGTTAGAAGATTAAAAATGTGTAAAAGGAAAAAAATGGAGGGAGAATGGACTTGCAATCCTTAGGTTTGTTTTCCAACTCTTTTACCAAGCCAAAACCCACATGGCTTTCGATGTACAGAATAACTCATTTGGATTTTGAAAAGAAAAAGACACAAATTCAAATCTTCATAATGTGTAAATGCATTTTGTAAAAGGAAAAACATTATTTTAGTTTCACATAACTCGTATAGGCTATAAAGGCCTAAAACATTTTCTTGTAAATGTATAGTGCACTAAACATATATATATATTTACATATATGTGTACCACCTTAAAATGGAAGAACCCATCATTTAAGACCTTTCAGTTCCCTCCTTTTAGTGATTTTATGTTACATGGATGCATTTTTGTTCAAAGGACTCTTTCTCTCATTCTTTTTCTTTATTTTCAATTTCTTCTATGTAATATTTGCTTGGGATTATCTCTCCTTGGGATAATCTTGGTATTGGTTGACCTAGTCAACCCAAACTGGTAGGGGTCGACTAGGTTGACCTATACCCTTACCTATTTTAGTGTTGGGGACAATTTTGTCTCAGTTATTTAAATTTAAAAATGTGGTTACCTCGTCACTTTCTTTGTTTCAATCTTGAAAACTAGTATATAAGAGTGCTTGAGAACTTCATTTTCACCTCTAAGGGCATAAGAAGACATACACACACATGAAGGACACTCAAGCAAGAATATTCAAGGCATTAATAAAATTTTCAAAGTATTTTTCAAGCTCTTCTCAAGATTCAAGGATACATTGTGAGCATTTCATCTTCAAGATCTAGCATTTTGTTAGCCATCAAGGGAGAAGATTTACATTATGGAATTTATCTTCTTATTTATTAAGGAAGATTAGATTTTTTTAGATTATAATCAGAATTTAGATTACTAATATTTCTACAACAATTCAAAAATACTATTGGTAAGTTCTTATTATTGTATGTGTGAGACTAAATATGGAAGGAGATCGAATATGAGAAAGGTTGTATACTTTTGATATTTGCGATGTTAAATTAATATTGAGAAATACTGATCAAGAATTAAAAGTCTAAATTGTATCTACAAGAATAGAGCATTTATTAATTTTGATGCATCTCTTGGTCTATCGACATGTGTGTGTGTGTGTGTGTGTGTGTGTGTGTGTGTGTGTGTGTGTGTGTGTGTGTGTGTGTGTGTGTGTGTGTGTGTGTGTGTGTGTGTGTGTGTGTGTGTGTGTGTGTGTGTGTGTGTGTGTGTGTGTGTGTGTGTGTGTGTGTGTGTGTGTGTGTGTGTGTGTGTGTTGTCTTCAAGAGACATATCATGGGAAGACATGTCCCCACAATGTAGAGCTAGTCCACTCATGACATGGCTTTTCATAAAATTCTTATCATAACCTTCATCCTAACAAGGTTAGTTATTACTTAACCAAATATTATTTGGCAAGTTATTGATCTGCATATAATTTGATATATCATTGCTCAATCCATAATGTGGCTCAACATTAATACACTTGATCATTTCTATGAATACATATGACCATTGCTCAATCTATGCCAAGAGAATATAAATCATATTAGAATTTTTTGGTACAGATTTCAGTATACATGATTTGTTATGATGCATAGAGTATTCTTGAGTATAAGAATGATAGTTTTATCTCCAAGTTATTAGAAATGATTATTCTTACTGCCCATAAGAAATGTGTATGTGTGTATGTATGTGAACTAACATACATGCACACATATATAATCAATACAAACTATCATCCTTATATCTAATTGAAGCTACTATGTAGTAACACTCCTTCTTAGCTAGGGAAGATAATAAAGTATATATCAATGGAGATATCACCTAACTCAATTTTTCTTAACCTCTCATTGTGCTAAAAAATGTCATGCATTGCTTTTTTTGTTCTTCCCTAGACATGGTGAGAGATAAACAATTTTTTGATCTTGGCAAGGCAAAAGGCATCTTAAAGATACCATCAAAGGTACTTCCAAAATTGCTAAAAGGATCAATCCAAGTCTTAGTATTATCCTCTTCCTTTCCAAAGGAAATTTGAGGTTCTTTGTCTTGATGACATTGACAACTAATTGGGAAAGGTAACTCATCAAACCTAATTGGAGGTTTCTTTCCTTGACCAAATTGGTATCTAGTTTCTATTGGCATGAAAGAGAATGTAAATAGATAATAAGATGACATAAGACAACTTAAGGTCCAAACTTGGGAAGTAAAGTGTTCACTTGTCAAAAATAAAAAGAGGGTAAAGAAAGAGATCAAGATGACTTGTCACAAATTGCCCAACTTGTGAGTAAATACCCTATCTACAACACTTGTGACTTGAGTCAAGAGATAAAGCCAAAGAAAGTAGAAAGATAGAGAAAAGAGATAGACAAGTGAACAACTCTACTAATAAAGAAGCATCTAGGTGATCCTTTTCAGCTAAAGATAGTTTCTAACTTACTAGTTTCAGACCAAAAGACTAGAAAAATTTAATTATAAGCTAGCTAAATTAGCTAAGAGAAAATTTAAGGTAAAACCAACTCAGATTAGTAACCACATGACAAACCTCAACAATCAAAATTATAGTAGGACAAATAGAATTATTTGCACAATACTTCATAGTAAAGGAAAACAATATTTTAAGACAAAATGATATTTTTGATAACTAGATAGATGATAGTTCATAGTATTGGCAGATGATGTTTCTCAGTGCTAAAAGTGATATTGCAAATAGTTATATGATATTTCTCATGAAAGTAGATGATGTTAGAACTTAGACCAACAAGCATAAATTTATCTTGACTCAAAAACCCTATTTTGATTCACCATTTTAACTGATTTGGAAATGTAGATCATTGTGATAGTTTGTAATCTCAGATTGATGATAAGTTTGAGGTTTCAAAGTTATTTTTTCAAAGAAAATGTGACACATGTGGTTTTCTTTAAACAATTAAGCAAGGGATAAAGTAGCCATGCATGAAACAAGCACTTGGGAGATCTCAAAGCAAAACCCTATGAACACTATTGTCATATGTACGCTCAAATAATTTCAAAGGGTCTGTGTGCTAGGAGAAATGACTTGTTAGAAGCATGAATAAACAAGCAAACATTAGTTATAATGCATGTAACAAGAATTCATCAAAATAAAGGAAAACTACACTAATGCTTGCTTGAGTTTTGCAACTCAAAGAAACCAACACAATCAAACCCTCAAGCCACCTCTAAAACTCAACAAAGGCACCCATGAGAGGCCTTGTTGGTGTGTTAAGATGGGGGGTATGTTTGGTGTGTTCTCCTAAACACAACAATGGAGTGGATGTGCAAGTTTGAGTGAACATGAAATATTAACCTAGGCTAGATGAAATGAAGAACACCCCAAGAAATGGCTATGGAGAAAGCCATACTTGAAGGTATTCAAGGATGAAAGTATGGAATGCAACTAAGAAACTAATGAGATGTGCAAGTTAAACTAAGAAGTAAATGAAATGGAGATGCTAATACATGAAGAAACTAGACTAACAATGCATGAGGTAAACTAAATCAGCTACCAAATAGTTAGTATGCACCTAGAAATCTCTATGAAAATCAAACTACAATGCAAACTCTAACATGAAAACTCAAAACTCAAAATGATGATAACAATGCAATAATGGGAGATGCAAATGCTTGAGACAAGGCCTCTATTTATAGGCTTGAGAGAGGGCTTGGTGAGGTGGCCTCCATGTGGTATCCACATAGGTGCCACAAGGGAGACACATGGGCTAAAGGACAAGCCATACAAAAGTCAAAAAGAGCCTTTAATGTTTGAGAGGCTCAAGGTGTGCTCACACATGTGTGAGCAACCTTGGGGGAAGGAGTGGGGGAAAAATGTGTAAGAGGTGTAAGAGGCATAAATGAAGTGGAAGGTTTATTGGATCTAGAGCTTCTCACACACATGTGAAAAAACATGATGAAGGTATATGCTCTAATACCACTGACAAAGGGCCACACCACCCTTACCAACTCACAACCAAGAATGCAACAATATGAAGACAATTTTATTATACTTGAAAATCCAATAGTAATTACAATAACATTTTTGCAAGATCTCTCAAGATCCAATCCAAGCCCAAGCTAGTCCAAATCCAAACTCTAGTAGAAACCTTCGAGATCTCAACTTGTACTCACAAGCCACCAAGCAACCTCCTTGTTTCTAAACCGCAGTCACTAGCTCTTCTCACAACCTCTATCCAAGATCCAAGTGTAAACTGCCTCATATTCGACGCTTTATCTACACACTCACAAGTCCATCACAATCCTGTTGTAAACTACCTCACATTCGGTGCTTTGTTCACAGACTCGGGAAAAATCACTCTTAACTTTCTCCTCTCTTTCACAATTTGAAGCCTTCACCTTCCCAAGCTTCCACTTCTCGAGCTTCTCCTTCTCAAGCTTCTCCTTGAGCTTGATTAGAAATGCTCATATGCCTTGCTTAAATAGGCACTTACCACCCAATGCATGACTTATCCACAACCTTCTAGAATTCCTCCACAACCTTCTACAACTTCCACAACCTTCTACAATATCCACAACTTTCTACAATATTCATAACTTTCTAGAATTCTACCCACACACCTATGCACCTCGAAAATAGAAATCCTCTTTTCCTTTCTTTTGTCCTTTTTTCCCTTTCTTTATTTTTTATTATTTCTCCTCTAATTTTCGTCACTTTCTCTCTCCTCCACAAATTTTTTTTTCAATTTTTTTTTTTAATAATAATTTTTCCATACAAGATGCTCTTGCATCAAAACACTTAGGGGTTAAAAGGTGCTTAAAAAGGGATTTAAGATAATAAAGTGGGATTAAGTAGTGGGTAGGCTTAGAAGGATGAAAATAATGGTTATAGGCTAGGCTCTAGGTTAGGCTTAAGATTAAATTAAATGAAGTTTAATTTAATCATGGGTTTAGAGGAATTAATAGGTTGTGAGGATTAAATAAACAAAGTTTATTTTAAAAAGGGGGATGATGGAGAATCATGTGTTAAATTAATTTAACACATTAAGGCTAGGAGTATTTAAATTAAATTTAAATACTTAGGAGAATGAACTCATTTAATTAAAATAATTTAATTAAATAAGTAGAAGAATATGAGCAATATAATTAATTAATTAATAATTAATTACAATGTCATGGAAAATATTAAAATTAATTAATATAGTGTTTAGGGACAATTTTAGGTGTCTATATTTTGCCCCTCTTTGATGTGATGTTGGAATGACATCATGTAAAGGAAAATAAAATATAGATTGCCCCAAAGAAGGTAAGAGTCCTATGGCGATGACAGAGGAGGAGGGCGCCCCCTCGCGAAAATTGTGCAAAAAATAAATTTTGGGTAATTTTTGTGAAAAGGTCGTAAGAAAAAGAAGAAAGGGAAGAAAAACTAGAATAAATGACAATATTTGCATGGCTTGTAAGTAAACAAAGATGCACATAGTTCAGGAAAGACATGGGTTCAAACGAGGTCCATAGGGGGCCTATATAAGCCACCGAGGGGCCCAAAGAAGGTCATTGTCACACTACGAGCAGAGCATCCAGAGTAGATATGGACCCCATTGAGCGATTGTAGCTTGGTGAGCATGTTTGGGAGTACCAGTGAGTAGCCGAGATGGGACCACCAGTAAGTCATCTGATCCTCTTCATGTTTTGGTAGGCTAGGCTAAACTAGGGGCATTTATTATGTCATAAATGCATAGAAAATAAGGTTCGGGCAGAGATGATAGTTTCTACCCTATCATTTATGTAGACGACAAAGGGGAGATTTTAACGTCCATGAAGATGACAAGATCCATCCTATCATCTGCATAGACACCAAAAGGGCGAAAAGTAACGTGGAGGCAACAGGGTTCATCCTATCATCTTCGCAGACAAAAAGGGGTAGCGAAGATTCATCATCTTTGAAGATGACAAAAGATTATTGTCTCCAGGTATTGGCATCTATGTGGATTAGCATCTATGGGTATCGGCATCTGTGCCGATTAGCGGCTCCACCAATTGGGTTAGACCGGAAGGAGGGGAAGGAAGGTGCCTCATTATAGGAACATCATAGGCTAGCAAACTGACACTCTACATGTCTATGCTGTAGGAGGACACGGTGGTGTTTAGATCGAGGGAGCACTATCTTTCGACCATGGCGATACAGGAGAGACTTACTGACACGGATTGGGGACACGTGCACCTGTGCATCCTAGAGCACATACATGAGTGGCTAGATTTGAGGGCACATTCAGCGCAGCTATCGGCTCTCATAGAACGATGGCACACACCTACAGGGAGCTTCCATCTGCCAATGGAAGAGGCTACAGTAACACTTCTAGATGTGTGGCAGATCCTGTGAATACCTATCAGAGGTGCATACTTAGAGTATGTGCTAGAGGGTTCTGATCAGTTCCTCAGGGAGTGCTTTCGTAGATGGTGACAATGACTACTCATCCAGAGGTCATGGTTTTCATAGAGGGGTGCACTATAGCAGAGGCTGCTGAGGTTGGTAGTATACCTAGCCTCACTGATATGGCAGATGTTGCCAGATCATGCAGGAGATGGGTGGCTGATCGGTTGGGTGTGAGTGTTGAGCACTCTGCTATAAGAGGAGGGAGTAGTCTATTGATGGGGATAGAACATTCTAGTTGAGCTATATCACGATTTGCATATGTGTGCATATTGGACCTAGCACATGGTAGGACCAGGGCTGATGCTACTGATGGTCTATTCATGGGAGCACATTAAGGTCACATGGCCCATCACTTGGTGAGAGACCAAGCAGCCTAGAGAGCCATTCACCTGCAACTACTAGCCTCCCATCCAATATACATTGACAGAGTTTGTGGGGTTCTGGTGCCAGTGCATAGACAAGATCATCATGTTTGATTGGACTCCCTATGATGGGATAGAGTAGTGGGGGCAGACACTAGCAGTAAGTGGCGAGGATGACACAAAGGATCAGATGTACCTCCTATACACACAGACTGACTGTTGGATCATTAGTCAATCCATGTATGTGATCATGCGTTATATGCCCTCTCGAGTTTGAGGATAGTTTGGCAGGATACATGACACAGTACCAGACAAATTTCTATATCCTATGCTGTCGAGAGAGTACGGATGGTTGTGGGGACACGGGACTACCATACAATTGGCCTGAGCTTCTTGGTTGGGGATGGCAGCGGTACCATGGGTGCATGGTCAGGATAGGGGAGACACAAGTATGACACTGACATACACATAGTGGTGGGCAGCACACCAGTGGGTCAAGCTTACAGTGCTGAGGGCACCTCCACTAGCAGAGCAGGCACAGGGTGATAGAGATAGAGTAGGGGCTGGTGGGCAGGCAACTATGATGCCACCACCAACACAGGGGGCATAGGAGGGACTGCACGGGCATAGAGCCCAAGCGAGGAGAGGGCCAAGGCCAGCACCAGCACAAGGGCCACCACAAATAGCACCCCAGGCACAATCCCAGGCATCACCGCAAGCACCTCTGTAGGGACATGTATAGGGAGAGGACCCAGACATGGTTAGGGCCGAGAGGGATAGCTTGTGGATAGAGGTAGCTTGACTACAGGGGATAGCACAAGTGCAACAAGCACGAGCAGATAGCTTAGAGCAGGCCATGGGGGCTATACAGGCAGAGCTGCAAGTGCAGAGGGCCAAGGGGGACAATGCATAGGAGGCCTTAGCGGCCCTACAGGAAGGGGTGGATGCAGGGGAGTTTGTAAGGATGGGCACCCACATAGGGGCAAAGGAGTGGGCATAGTTGGAGAGGCTCTGAGTAGGGGTAGCCACATTATAGGTCGAGCAAGCCACCCATCAGGCGCAACTAGATGGATATCACAGGTAGAGGGACATAGCTATATAGATGGTACAGCCTAGAGCAGTTGTCTCAGTGATGCATGAGGCCCTCACAATTAGCCGAGCAGAGACACAAGCCATACGAGAGGCAGCTTATTATAGGTTGCTTTATATTGAGGTTGTGCCTGCTTATCGGCGACAGCCAGATTTTGAGAGGGGAGCCAGCTCATGGATTTCAAGCAGTAAATCTAGATCAGAGCAGTCTATAGGATAGCAGAGACCTCCTTGAGGAGGGAACTCAGGGGGGGTAGGACCCTCATAGCCAGCGACTTGAGTTTATATAGTGATCAGTGTTTTGATAGATATGTGCAGATGCAGCGAGTTTTGGATGATGCATTTGTACTATATGATTCTGCCTAATTTGTATATGGACTATAACAAACATTTTTTTTTGAGATATATACATGACATGATTTGATGACTCTATATGTGTATGGATTTATGTGATGCATATGACATTTATGATGTGGATACTGACGCTGGTGATGCAGGATGTGATGCTATGTGATGTTTCCTATGATGTATGCATATGTACATGATGTCTAACATGTGAATGATGCAAACTTTGGCTAGCGATTATGAAATGTATGCTTTACTTTATATGTATGGATGCACTATATATATGTGAGATGTGATTATGATGTATATGCACCTAAATCTAATGAATGTATGCAACTAATGGAATGATCTAATGCAATTTAATAAAATGAACTAAAAACACCTAATGAGATAAATCAAATGTACACTAATGCAATGGAAAATGAATGAATGCAATAATGAAGGGTTAATGCAACCTAATGGAAATGAACTAATGAATGAATATATGTCAAAACTATCAGTCATAGAAACCCAGTAGCGTAGCATGGGGGGGGGGGAGGAATAAATAGAACTTTGTCTCAAGCATGACTCAAATGAAACCCTATACTATATGCATCCTAACTACATGATATCGAGAGATTCCACTGTGTTCATATGGAGAGCGCACCTTAAGTTGATTTTGCAAATGAGTTTATGCATTATATGCTATAGAAGCATAAATTACATGACTCTTTTGTGTGGACTAGACAAACCATAGAGACTTTAGAATGATAGGTGTAGTTTGCATAGTTATGATGGATCAAATGTCATATATGCAATGGAGAGGTCTGGGCACACCCAAAGTCTTTTAGGGATCTTTGGTGGGATGTGTGCTAACCCATTGCCCCCATTACACAATGCATTAACATAACCTAAAACTAACACATATGAAATAAAGCCTCAAAAATAGATCATACCACAAAAACATGTGTAGTCAATGAGAGCCATTTAGGTATGACCAAAATATGGAAGATCAAGGTGTACCATAAAAGGCTTTCACTAACACACAAAAAATAAAATCAACCAAAAAGAGACCTCATGACCAAGTAGTTATTCAGTCCACAATTCCTACCAAGAACCTTAGGTGTAGAAGTGAATGTCACAATGTCACCTATAGGAAGGACATCCTATAAAAGTGTGTCAAGAAAAAATATTAATGATCATAAAATTGTGCATTTTCGACAAGGGCTGTGAAGTGAACAAGTTTCTTGAATCATTAAGTCTCAAATGGTGATTTTGTGTAAGTCCAAGTGTGGTCATTGTTGTGAAAAAATCTCAGTGTAATGGGATTGACAATCACTCGATCGAAAAATGCCTCACGGACTAGAGGTCTTTCAAAAGATGGAAGTGAAATGAAGCCTCACAGACAAGAGGTCTTTTATTGGATGCATGAAATGCAAAAGGCTAGATAAGACTTTGCACAAGGGAAATGGGATGGTGGGATGGAGTGAAACAAAACGAGCCATATAGACAATGGATCAAATCTTACTTTTTTTAGGAACATTTTCTGCTTTTTAGGCTTTTTTCAGGAACATTTTATGATTTTTTTTTTTTTGGATTTTTGCAAGACTATAAATACTGTATAGGAATTACAAAGGCTCAAGCATAGAACCACTTGAGATGTTGGATATTTATAGGCTTAGGGAGTGGATCTCCCTCTAGAGTAGCAATCTGATATGCCCAAGAACCATACTTGGCTGTAATAATAAATGGACCTAGCCAATTTGCCTCAAATTTTCCTTTCTTTTCACAATTCTAGAGGTTCTTCATATTATGTTGCAAAACTAAGTCACGCACTTCAAATTCCCGTGGCTTGACTTTCTTATGATTCTGAAGGTGATTTTGATACATGCAGAGGTAGTTTAGGGCATGGAGTCATCTCTCATCGAGGAGTGCCAGCTCTTGCAAGCGAGCAACTTGATATTCTTCTTCGAATATCAAATTTTTGAGAGAGATTCTGAGGGAGGGGAGTTCAATTTCGATGGGCAAGATGACTTCGGAACCATAAACAAGAGAAAATGGGGTGGCTCCTATGGGGGTACAGATGGAGGTGTAATAAGCCCAAAGGGTAGGAGCAATTTGGATGTGCCAATCATGGCCAGCTGCATCAATAGTTTTCTTTAAGATTTTCAAAATGGTTTTATTGGTAGCTTCAGCTTGGCCATTGCCTTGGGGGTAGTATTTGGTGAAGAAATGCTAGGTGATTCTGAGTTTCCTACATAGTGTGGCAACCTCTTGATTTTTGAAGAGGGTTCTATTATCAATCATGATATCTTGAGGTATACCGAAACGACAAATAATGTAGTTCAAGATGAACTTGGAAATCTATTTTTTGATGATGTAGGTTAATGGGATAGCCTCGACCCACTTTGTGAAGTACTTAATGGCAGTAATAATGTACTTGTGGGCATTCGAGGAATTTGGGTATACTTGACCAACAAGATCGAATCCCCATCGAGAAAAGGGCCATGGGGTGATGGTGGGGTGAAGGTCTTGGGCAGGAGCATGTATCAAATCACCATGTTGCTGACATGGAACACATCTTTTCACAAACTTATATGCATCTTCTTCCATAGTGGGCCAATATTAACCTGTCCTAAGAAGCTTTTTTGCTAATGTAAGGCCACTAGAGTGGGCACCACAAATCCCTTGGTGAACCTCTTCTAATGTCATTCTGGCTTCATCTAAATTGAGACATCGGAGGAGGGTTCCATCAAAGTGTTTTTGGAAAAGTGTGTCACCTAAGATGTTATATCGAGTGGTTCGACAGACAAAGGTTTTTCTTTGATTTGGGGTGAGGGCTATGGGAATGGTTTTGTGAATCATTTTTAGTGTACAAAGGTTCAAACTGGATCCATTTTCTATAAGGACTCTTTTTATTTTATGTCGCTATATAAGGACTTCAATGTGGAGTGACAAATTATGGTGGGGATTAGGACCTTGAAAATCTTTATCTATGAAGACAAGATGTTTTTGGGCAGCAAGGTTTCCAATCATAGCGGTGAATTGGGATGCTTTAATATTTTCAGGAACATGAGACTCTAAGAGAGCCTTTTCCAAGATCTCTTTATGGATGGGTGATGTGGTAAGAATCTTAAGAATGGATATTTGTGCAAGAGTCTTACCTAGCTAGGACAACACATCATAGCAAGAGGTAGGCCTTTGTGAAGTGGATGGTGTCGTAGGCGCATGTGGCATTGATGGATTAGTTCTATTGGGAGTGGCGGCTTGCAAAGTGAGTCTTCCTCGTTGAGTGGTGGCATCACAATCAGCTACTTGTAAGACAAGGGTATTCACATGGGTGTCTACCTCTTCAATGCGATCACACAAGGAATCAAATCCACATATATCGCTGGTTTCTATCTTACCACACAAGGAGTCAAATCTTGATATGTGGTTAGTAGAATAATCATAAGGTAATGCATTTGATGTGGAAGCTTGATTTGCATTGTTGGTATTGTTATTATCATTGTTGTGATCGGGAAATGGTTTTTGGAATATCTTCAACTTAGCATTTTTAGAGGTTGGACCTCCTTCTACTTCAATTTCTCCATCATCAAAAAGATTTTGGATAAAAACTTTGAGCTTGATACATTTGTTGGTGTCATGTCCTTTGATATAGTGGTATTTACAATATTCATTTTCCCTATACCACTTTGACTTTGGTTGATTTTCTTCAAAAGGACGTGTGTTAGGAAATACCATCAAGTTGTGATCCACTAATTTTTGAAAGATGACCTCCAAAAGTTCACGAAAGTTAGTGAACTTCCTGTTTGGATCATAATCACAATTGTAATTATTGTTGTGTGGAAAGAATTGTGTTTGATTACGAGATTGTTGATTGCATTGATTGTCATGGTTTGAATTATTGTTGTTTCGATTGTGGTAGTTGTTGTTGTTCCCCCCTTGAAGGTTTTTGACATCAGTAACACCATCATGTGTAACACCCTTATTCTTGGACCAGAATTTGGGTTTACTATTGTTATTTGACTCATTTTTGGAGGATGATGAACTATAATGTTTAATGGTACCTTTCTCCGAAAGTCAATTTTCAATATTCTTACCCTTTTTGACTAAAGTGGAAAAGTCTTTGGGGCTAGCTATTTTCATGTGGAAAGACATTTCGAGTATCAAGTTTTTGATAAATATATCCACAAGATGGGAATCTTCAATTTTATATGGCATATGATTAGCAAGATGTCTCCACCTTTGTAGGAAGTTGGCAAAAGTTTCTCCATTGCGTTGTTTTGTGTTACACAAGTCACTCGATGAGGCATGGTGTTCAATGTTGTAAGAGTATTGTGCTATAAACTTTCTTGTCAATTCATTGAAAGAAGTAAAGGAGCCCTTAGGTAAATTCATTAACCACTCAAGTGCAGGGCCTCCAAGACTTCGTGCAAAGATTCTCTTAAGATAGTCATTACTGTAGGCTACTTCTTGGCACAAAATAGAAAATTCCTTGAGATGGGTGACAGGGCATGTCTCTCCCGTATACTTGTCAAATTTAGGAATTTCAAAATCAGGTGGAAATGATACCATATTAATGGATTTATCAAATGGAAAAGGAAAAATTTCCTCAAAAGAGATATCTTTCACCCCTTTGTTGTTCATGTTAAGGACCAAATTTCGCAATTCTTGGAGTTGTTGAGCCAAATCTTGATTGGATTGCACTTGTGATTGTTGGGGGTTAATAAATCCACCTCCTAAATTGTAGGGAGTCCCAAATGTAGTGTGAGGTGGTGGAGGTACTCCACTTTGGCCAATGTATTGATATGCACTTGTGGGAATTGGCACGGATGTCTTTACCATAGTAGTTGGCACTTGTAAATGGGCGGAGTGCATAGGTTGTGTCAAAATTGCCATTGGTTGAGTAGGCACTTGTCCAATGCCTAAGGATCCCACAGTTGGGGTTGTTAAGTTAGATTGTGGAATACTAGCATGTATAGTGACATTGGGCATGGCACTAATGATTTGTTGAATATGTTTTGCACTCAATTGAAATGTGGGTTGTGTTGAAGTGCTAGATGTAGGCATAGCACTAGTTGTTACCATGGTTTCTTTCCCTCTACTAGAAGTTGGAGCAGTGTTTGAAGTGGACAATATGGGAGCACCACCTTTTGTAATTTGTCTAAACAAATTGTTCTCGTCAAAGCTTGGGGGAACATTAACACCATTCTTGACCAAATTTAGGAATATCTCAGTTTTGTTTGCCCTAATGGATTTCTCCATCATTTCCACATTGTAGGGATCCACAAGGAATGTCCTAACATCACTAAGTACATCGTTAGGGTCAATAGGATCTTCATCTTGGTATACTTCTTCATCATTATCCCCCAAAGTTGTGTTACGGAAGGGATCTTCTAGTTCTTGCGCAGATGTTGAGTTAGGCCTACCAAGGTTCGAACTAGAGGGAATTGTGCTCCCTAATGAAATTATGAGTGGAGGAAAAGGATTCTCCATCTCTGACTGCCTCAATGATTCCTACAAACATGACATGGGATTAAATGTGAACCTTCCCGATCGTGTGTGTACCATGCAAGAGTGATCGAGTCACTGGGTGGAAGATTATGGAAGAAAAAGAAAATGAGGATGAGAGCTATCAACCTTATGTGATCAAAGGGTCAACTACAAAAGACCTTGGTTTAGCAAACAAAGTTTGATTAGAGGATAATAGTATCTTTCTCCTACCAAAGATAGTCTAGTGATCTTGTAGGTAGGATAGGACACCAAGTTGTTTACTCACTATTTGGATATGGACTTGTGATCCCAAATGAGTAAGTGTGATTAGGATAAATATTTGCTTATAGATGAAAGGTCTAATGTTGCAATGTCAAAAGATGTTTTAAGGTTTAAGCTCTCTAGAAGAAAATTTGAAAATGGAAGACTAGGAGATTGGAAAGATGGAGGTAGGTATGAAAAGATGAAAGTGTTGTGGTCACCAATGCAATTAACTCAATCCTCATTCACTAGAAATAAAAACCTTGGGTTCACTCCTAAGAAAGTAGACTAGTTTTGAAGTTTTCCATCGTATTCAATTCTATCATAGCGGTCTTGTCTAGCTTCTTCCTTTTGAATGTCTTTGATTGCATATCGAAATTGTTTGTCACCATGTGCTAAGTTCTTCCTTTCCTTGTAGATGGGTGGTTTGGACAACTTCACTTTCTTATGTTTGACTTGGTTGACTTTATCAGTCATGGCAAAAATAAACAAGACCCAAATTTCAAGTACCCAAAAATTTTGTAATAAGATATGACTAGACTCAACCAATTTCAAAATGAAAAATACCAAAAATAACCATGAGTCAAGAAGATCTCACTTAACCTATCTCACTCAATGAAAGGTTACCTCACAATTTCACTCATTTTAGAACTTGTTTGATGTTTTGGCTCTGGTTTTGAATGTTTGAAAAAGCATGCTGAACATGCCAATAACCCTAATAAGGCTATCTCTAGGATGAACAAGGCTTATCTAAAGGGCATCCTCGATATACACAAGGTATGTGAGGCTCAAATCTGTAGATGAAAGGAAATACTACCACACAGTTGAAGGGAGATGGTAACCCAAATCTCCTCCTTCACTTCCCAAAGGTATAAAGTTCTTTGGGGCTTAGCCAAGAGTGACAATATTCCACTTCTAAGAGAGGTGTCTTTCGATTCACCTCCCGATTCTTATACTCTGCTAGAACACTAGAGTTGAGGTCATCCCAAGGGGTGATGAAATTTCCAAGCAAGTCTCCTAAAAAAAGAAAAGAAAAACCACTTATTTCTTATGCACCCAAGATCGCCTGAAAGCACGAGGGGAGAAAATACGTAAGTGGTCTTGGGGTTTAAAAGACACTTGTTCTTCCCAATGAAGCTTTAAGTTTTGTAATCTACTTGAAGACACACATGTTTAAAGCATACAATGTTCTTTCCAACTTAAAATCGTCATCAACATAAATGAAAAGCGCGGATTCGTTAACAAGAAAGTAAATTGAGCGCATGAAAGTAAGATGCTGAAAATAAAAATACAAAAAATAAATAAAGTCAATTTACTTTAGGGCATTCAAGAGTGTATGACTTCATTTTAAGAACCAAATCCAAATGTGATCTAGCCTAGGCATACATGTCCATTATCCTTTAAAGCATTCAAGATGATGTGAATTCTTTTCAAGAACCAAAACCAAATGTTGTTTCTATCCTAAACATTCATGTCAATTTTATGCACCAAGTCTAAATGTTTGCTAGCCTAAACATTCATGTCCATTTTAAGCACCAAAATTCCAAATGTTTGCTACTCTACACATTCATGTCAATTTTAAACACCAAAGTCCAAATATTTGCTACTCTATACATTCATGCATTCAAACGAAGGTGTTTAATCCATAAAAGTTCATCAGCCCTTAAGGTTTAAGTGATAAAAATCACTACAAATATCCTTTAGTGATAAAAATCACTATTGGTTTTTCTTTATAGGTTTTTTAATGTTAATTCTCTGCATCAAACTGTCAGTTAAAACCTGCAAGTCAATATGTTAGCAAAAATTATTGTTCAAAATTGCCCAGTTCTATTGACAAGCGGAGATGCCAAAATTCAGGCGAGGACGCCAATATATGAAGACGATGACCACCAAAGACACCAAACTACGCGGACACTAAAACTTGAAGAGGACAGAGGACAGTTTGTACAATTTTTAGCAAGGTACATGAATTGTCATATGTAGACGACAATATAGAACGCAGAGATGTTGAAAGTCAGAGATGACAAAGTAAAGCCCGCACACAATGCAAACAACAAAATGTACTCGCAGATGAAAAATTGATCTTAGAAGATGACAAGTTAAACTTTGCAGATGACAAATTAGAACTTCTAATGACAAAATGCTTTCCTACACAGACACCGAAATGGTAAAGCAAGTGATAAAGTGGGTTTTAAACTGCGGCGAAGACGTTGGTCTGTGGAGATGTTGGACTGCATATACGACAAGTGCAAACGATAGTGTGGCCAACAAAGACGATAATGTGTTGTTTTACGACTAAACAAGGTTTTGTTTAGAAATTTTAGAATGAAATCAGGGATGTGGGTCCCATTGGGCATGCCAAAATGTGTGCTAGAAGAAATGACATGTTGGAAGCATGAATAAACAAGAAAACATTAGTTCAAATGCATGTAACAACAATTCATCAAAATAAAAGAAAACTACACTAATGCTTGCTTGAGTTTTGCAACTCAAAGCAACCAACACAATCAAGCCCTCAAGCCACCTCTACAGCTCAACAAAGGCACCCATGAGAGGCCTTGTTGGTGTGTTAAGATGGGGGGTATGTTTGGTGTTCTCTCCTAAACACAACAATGGAGTGGATGTGCAAGTGTGAGTGAACATGAAATATGAACCTAGGCTAGATGAAATGAAGAACACCCCAACAAATGGCTATGGAGAAAGCCATACTTGAAGGTATTCAAGGATGAAAGTATGGAATGCAACTAAGAAACTAATGAGATGTGCAAGTTAAACTAAGAAGTAAATGAAATGGAGATGCAAATACATGAAGAAACTAGACTAACAATGCATGAGGTAAACTAAATCAGCTACCAAATAGTTAGTATGCACCTAGAAATCTCTATGAAAATAAAACTACAATGCAAACTCTAACATGAAAACTCAAAACTCAAAATGGCATGATAACAATACAATAATGGGAGATACAAATGCTTGAGACAAGGCCTCTATTTATAAGCTTGAGAGAGGGCTTGGTGAGGTGGCCTCCATGTGGTATCCACATAGGTGCCACAAGGGAGACACATGGGCTAAAGGGCAAGCCATGCAAAAGTCAAAAAGAGCCTTTAATGTTTGAGAGGCTCAAGGTGTGCTCACACATGTGTGAGCAACCTTAGGGGAAGGAGTGGGGGACAAATGTGTAAGAGGTGTAAGAGGTATAAATGAAGCGGAAGGTTTATTGGATCAAGAGCTTCTCACACACGTGTGAGAAAACACTGAGGGGTTAAAAGGTGCTTGAAAAGGGATTTAAGATAATAAAGTGGGATTAAGTAGTGGGTAGGCTTAGAAGGATGAAAATGATGGTTATAGGCTAGGCTCTAGGTTAGGCTTAAGATTAAATTAAATGAAGTTTAATTTAATCATGGGTTTAGAGGAATTAATAGGATGTGAGGATTAAATAAATAAAGTTTATTAAAAAAAGAGGGATGATGGAGAATCATGTGTTAAATTAATTTAACGCATTAAGGCTAGGAGTATTTAAATTAAATTTAAATACTTAGGAGAATGAACTCATTTAATTAAAATAATTTAATTAAATGAGTAGAAGAATGTGAGCAATATAATTAATTAATTAATAATTAATTACAATGTCACGAGCAATATTAAAATTAATTAATATAGTGTTTAGAGACGATTTTAAGTGTCTACAGGGTTCTAAGACGTGTGTCAATCGATTTCTACCCAAAGGATATGGTTCAATGCTCAATATGACCCACAACTTGATGCTCCCTTGACTCACATAAAGTGGTTGTCCACAATAAATATTAGCTTTTTCATAGAATGCTTTTAACAAATCTAAAGGAACACATATGGTGAGTTGAATCTTGGGGTGATCTCAATAGTCCACTATGATCGATCCTTGCACCAAGATATTGAGCGGCCAAAGAAGGTGGCCTCTAATCCTAGGTTTCTAGTAAGAGCCTCCTTTCATAGAATCCCTCTTCAATCTAATAGAAAATAGAGGCCTTGTAGCCACAAGAGAATACAAACTATAAATTTCCCTATGGTCACAATCTCATGAGCATCCTCACTAAAGCGAATAAAGATACTATGTCCCCCAAGGCTTTCACCTTTGTCTAGGACTTTTTGATTATTGTGGGTTGGAAAAGTTGGGCTCAGTTGTTCCCAGTTGGGTCATTCCCCAATAGCAGGCCCTCTAAAGGTAAGAATCTTACAAGGAAAATAAACACAAAATGGATCCACACAAGAAGGTCAAGATTTATGATTAACCTCAAAGAGGAAAATAGCATACTCTCCTACTCCAAATATCTATCCCAAACATACTAAGTAATGTTAATTAAAGCTACTAAAGAGTGACCTCTCTACTCACTTTCTTGATTTACACTAATGGGTCAAGATTTTTTATTGTGTCAAGGAGACAAGAGCATACTTTCCTACCATCAATGAGAACCCTTAGTCATGAGTTTTTAACTGCCTAATGAAATGAATCTAATGCAAGCAAGCACAATGATATAAGAAATTTACAAAAATGATAAAAAATAAGCACAATGAAATTTTTTATTTTTCTTTTTCTTACAAGGAAACCCTACAAAACCACACATCAATATATCTTATTAATGTAATCTCCTTTAGCAAACGATCCCTACAAAATTGTAAGTTAGCTTACAAAATATGTAAACAAAATAAAGAACCCTTACAAAATAATTTGTTACGAGCTGTTAGGAAACCAAAAAGCCTAAAATGCAAGGAAAATAGGCTAAAGGACTCAACAAGCAATCAAATCATGGTGGCACTTCATAATCTATCAAAAAACTATATGATATACCTCTAGAAACCAAATGATATTTTAGGTCTAGATGATAGAGTGTAATAGACTAAGACAATATTCTGCCAGAAGGGAGATGATACTTCATAGAGAATAAAGAAAATATTCTAGAAATTCGTAAGTATCGTATGGTAGTTATATGAAGCACCATATCACTATGTAGTAAAATATCATATGATAATCTTGGCCTACAAAATACTGAGGTGAACTTTGTGACAAAAAAGTGAAAAAAATGCAAGAAATTGAGCTAATCCCTTGAGCCTAGACCCACAATGGATGCAAAAGACGTGTGCCAAAAATATGACACACTTTTATAAACCATTATACTTGAGAGAACCCATGAAGAGGGAGTCTCAAAAGACAACTTATAGCTTCCTATCTATGACGTGCAAGAATTTAAAAGAGTGTGAATGTGGATCTCAAATGAACCTCAAAAGGAGACCATTGCAAGGCGCACCATAGAATGGAAGATTCAAAGATAAGAACAAGAATGCTAGTATCCAAGAACTTCAAATGAATGCAAATGTAATTGAAAGTAAAATAGATGAGAATGCAAGATTAGTCTAAATGAGATGCAAATACAAGAAAAGTAAAAGCTAGGCTAAGAACAAGAAAGTAAAACTAAGCTACCAATGCAAAAGTAAGCTACAATGAAGACTAATCTTTAATATGGATGTAGGACTGCTCAACTAGAATGCAAGAGTGCAAAGAGTGCTCATGAATGCAACTAATCAAAATGGCAACATAACAATAGCATGAACATGATATTGTGAGAGAGTGCGGAGAAAGCCTCCTTTTAAAGAGTAATATACGATGAGAGATTGAGAGACAAAATCTACGGAGGAGAATAATCCTCATTTTGACTTTGGTTCATAAGATTCTCAAGAGGAAAAATCAATGGATGTGGTTAAGAGGCAAAAGGTCCAGGTAGAAGAGATTAAGAGGAAAAAGAGATTCCACTCAACTTGGAAAGTCTGCATTCAAGTTGTAGAAAAAAGTCATTTTATTTTTTATTTTTTTAGGAAATTCCTTGTATGTGCACACATAGGAAAAAGGGGTTTTTATCTAATTAAAATGGAGGATTATTCTAATTAAATAAAGACTTAGGATAAGGTGGTCAAACCATAGGATATAATCGAACAAATGATGATTTGATCAAGGATTAATGATTGAATAATTATGCAAAATTGATTAAGCATAAGATGCAGTCTATCATACATATTTAAAATGATGAAAAGTGGGTTTATAGTTTACTAGACCATTTTTGGGTGATTACAAAATCAAGTTATATTTTTTTATAAGTAATACAACAAAACAAGTGTGAATCACTATGTTGTGTTATGCATGCTTTATATGTTTTGTGTAACTATTGTAAAGATTTAAAATGTTTTCTATAAACCTCCTTTGAAGATCAGTATAGAAAGTTGTTATGCTACCTTAAATCTCTTACAATGCCCACACGGTGTTACTTCATATATTTACAAAACTTGTTCTTTAATTTCTACTCAATTACCACCATGCGATCTACAAACACCTCTAACATTACTATATATTATGACATACACATGTGCATCATCACCTTTAGTATTTATGCATCTTTTTTATAACACTACTCACTTGTATATTGTAGCATTACAAATAGATATAGATGCATTTCACTCAAATATAATAAAATTACCTTCATACATAATTAAAACATTAATTTGTAAATTTGTCCTTTGATTCTTTAAGATTTCAACAATGTTAAAAGCAAAATGTATGTGTATAAACTTAAATTTATCTCTTTCATTGTATTGTTGTTTGTGTGTATATTCATACAATGCCTTTCTTGTACTCTTTATAAGTTTATAACAATTGGGAAAGAATTCATGCACTAGAAGAAAGAATGTGCCTTTTGACAAAGTTTACTGTCAAAGTGGCGCATGCAACTGCTACCACACTTCACCTACTTAAAGATATGGAGGGTGATCTGCCAAAGGAGGACTGCAAAATGTTGTTTGACTTCCTTGCGGAAGATTGGGTCAATATCCTCCTAGGGCGGAAGGAGGCTAAGAAGCCTTAAGGGCTCTCTGCTTCTGGTTCTTCATGGTGTTTTTCTTTTGGTTGTTGAACTTCGCCGGGTTTAAGGCTTTTATGCTTTTGTTTTTTATATTTTCGTAGCTTTTTTAGTTATAATATAGACAATATGTATGTCATGCCTGTTGATACTCTTTTAGTTAAGTTTCTGAACTATGTTTTTGTATTTTAAGTAGTAGGGGGTAGTTTTGGTTGTTGGTATTCGGCTGGTTGTTCACTAGTTTGACTCTCGTTGTTCACTAATTTGACTGTTTAAAAACCAACTCCCTAATTTTCGCTGCTTTTAATTCAAAAATAATTTAATTAAAACAATCAAATTTATTATAGTTTCTTAGTAGCACACCACTACTTTACACATCTCTTTGACTATATTCTTCGACAACACTACTGACCCCCATAATTTGACCAAGAGCGTATATGCTTAATTACAATCAATTTTACATCGTATGCATTTAACATATAACCTAATAAGATCGACCATTTATCCTTTTGAAGTCTACAAATCAAATAAGATAATCAAGAGTAGCGTCCATGTGAGTTGTGAGCTTAATATAAAACCTTCTCAAACTCATTGTATTGCTGATTGTGGGTACAGATGTAACCCATATCTTTTTTTGAGGGCATCCAGGACCCTAATCATTAGAATTTGAAGATACCTGAATTCGACCACACATGTTAAAATTCAATATAAAGAAAGGAAATAATGTGAAAACACATATTCTAATTCTACATTATTGAAAAGCAAGCAATCGTTGAATTCTGAATCTTACATCAATGTGCGCACAAAACGGTCCCAAATTAATCAGATCAAAACAAAAGGTGTAAAGCAAGTTCAAATAAATAAATAAAGTAGTAGAAAAGATGCCAAGTAGGTAGGTAACTGAAGTTGGATGTAATAATAATTTTCTTGGCATTCTTCCACGCGAAATCGTACCCTTGTTTTCCTTCCCCAATCTGAACAGTGACAGCCAGGTGTGTTTTAGTTGCGAAACCAAGATTTTTGTGGAACTCACAGTGACGTTGAAGCAAACATTTGGTTTGGTTGACCCGTATCTCATAAGCTTTCAACAACTATTATACGAAGCCCTAAAATCTAGTCTCCAAAATTTATGATCCCCGTGGAAATTTAGGCCATGTAGTACATAAGCTGGAGCAGTACATGATAGTACAATCCATACTTAAAACAACTACGCCTATATGTATAGCGATGCAGATCTCTCAGAGCGGAAAAGTTTACAAAACTCGCCATGGCTGCTGCAATGCCTCGAAGATCCACCATAGCATTTTTTATTCTGGGGTTTCTGATTCCACTCATTGCGGCTCATGGAGGCGGCTCAGATGATGACGACCATGGTGATGATGAGAAGCCCAATTTAAGGGCAACATCTTTGATTCTGGTTAAAATCTGGTGTCTATTGATCGTTTTCATTGGCACCTTTGCCGGAGGAATTTCTCCCTACTTTTTCAGATGGAATCAGGGGTTTCTTTCTCTGGGTACCCAATTTGCAGGCGGGGTTTTCTTGGGGACGGCCTTAATGCATTTCTTGAGCGATTCTGCTGAAACATTCAAAGATTTGACGGAGAAAGAGTATCCGTTTGCATTCATGCTCTGTACTGCTGGATATCTGGTTACCATGTTGGGAGACCTGGTTGTCACTTGGGTTTATGACAAGCATTCGGACAAAACAGAAAGCATACCTCTTCAGAATTTAAATGGTATTCCATTGATTTGCATTCTCTCTGTCCAAGCATGTCTATTGCCAGTCTGTATGTTCAAGCTCATCTGATCATTTTGTGATTACCAGATGGTAATGGACAAAGCGTTGCAAGTGCACACAATGGAGACACAGCATTCAGATATCAGGTCAGTTGATAGTCTGCAATTTCATGATTTTTCATCTATTTCAGTCAAATGATTTCAAGGATTTTTTATCTATCTCAGCAAATGTTTTCAGGTTTTCAAAAGTTCAAACAAACCCACTTTTGAATTAGCTTTGAAATTCAATTTGGGTGCCATTGATTGAGTTGGCTTATCAGTCATATACATAAGTTGCCTCGCCTGGGAATCGCTCATCAGTTTTAAACAGGGGAGAAAACTAAAAAGCAAAGTAGGCTAAGTTGGACAGTTTCTGAAGACGCTAAATTTATAGATTATTAGGAAAATATTAGTATTTTGGCTGCCCAATTGTCGATGATCATTTCCACAAGAAAACTTGCTAAAAAGGAAAGATGCTGAAATCATTCAATCTGCTTGATGAAAAATTTGACAGTGATTGCATCTATATTCTTTGAAATTCTTCAGATTGTATGTTTTAACCTTTTGAGTTAGGAAACATTACAATTTTGTTCATATAAAGCAGAACAAGATCATGAAACTAAAGAAAAAATCTCCCAATTGTTTTGGGTAATACTAAAACAAATGGACTGAGCGATTGAATAAAACCCTGCTGTGGAAAGTTTATAATCGATAGGGTTTAGCACTCATGAATGTTTTGGCTTCATATAGAATAGAAAATCCTAGACCCAAAGCAACTATCTAATCATAACTTGTTCAAACATGGCAGGAGGCTAAGGCGCCATTACCTAGCTCGGCTTCATTGGGCGACAGTTTATTACTGATAGTTGCTCTCTGTTTTCACTCTGTCTTTGAAGGAATCGCCATTGGAGTGGCAGGCAAGTACTTTTTTCTCATCTTTTTTTATAATTTTGATCACGAATTGACCATTGGCTTCAGTCTTTCTTCATGAAACGAATCCACTAAAAATTTCTAAAAGCTGGGAGACTTAATTTCCTAGCCAAATGATTCCAGATGCTTTATATAATGGATAATCTCGTAATAGGCAATTTGGGCACTAAATTTATGAATCTAACATGGGTAATTTGGGGTTAAAATTTTATGATCTGAACTTGAACAGAAACTAAAGCGGAGGCATGGAGGGCATTGTGGACGGTGTCTCTGCACAAGATATTCGCAGCAATTGCAATGGGCATTGCTCTTCTGCAGATTGTCCCAAACAGGCCACTCTTATCATGTGCAGCGTATGCTTTTGCTTTTGCCATTTCCTCCCCAATTGGGGTTGCAATCGGCATTATAATCGATTCCACTACAGAGGGACGGGTTGCCGATTGGATATATGCGATTTCAATGGGTTTGGCGTGTGGAGTTTTTATTTATGTGGCAATTAACCATCTTCTGAATCGATGGACCAAACACCATAACTCTCAAAAGGCTGAGATTTCATCTGATAAACCAGTTTACAATTACATTGCGGTTGTTTTGGGAGCTGGCGTGATTGCAGTGGTCATGATCTGGGATTAGAGAGCCAGAGCAGACTCATCGATTTGAATGATAAATCTTGAGTTTCTAATAAGCCAAGTTCAGTTTTGCTATACTGTCAAAATATCCTGAGCTCTACAACACCGCAACCTTCGAAACAGGGTTGATTAGATTTATGGAGACTTTTTGGAGAGATCGAATTGATTTGATTGAACATGTGCCTCATTGTTTCCAATAGAAAAGTATATCATGTTTCGATGTACATAGTTGACTGATATGTGAAATAATCTTTTTAATTTAAAGAAATTGAGAAACAGAGATGATTGAAGGGGGTTGGGAAGTCTTCATTTGGAATCATGGAAAGACAACGATAATCATTGTGGTTGTGGATGGTGGCTTTTTGTTGTATCTATGTAAATATTATTATAAGATGGAAAAAAAGTTTGATATTCATTTGTTTTTAATATTAAATTAGTTAACCTCCATTTCAATTTTGTGGTGCATGACATCGTTTTTTTTTTGTGATCGGTAAACGGTCAAGGCTTTGATTGTATTAATTAAAATGAATGAGTTACAATAGAGTATCTCCGTTCAAACAGGCACTGGTAAGAAAAAACGAAGAAGAAAACTTCCAATCTAGCTCGGGACTTTTGGTCCTATATTATTACTGGTGCATGACATTGTTATATCACAATTCTTTGGTCACTTTTTTTAAAATATCGGTTTCAAATTTTAAACATTTTTGTACTATTTTATATCATATTTACAATTAAAGAGAACAAATTTCCACATCTGGATTCGATTGTGTGAAGATTTTTGCCATCAACGTTTCGAATCACAATACAATATTTACAATTGCAGATTTGACCTAAGTCACTTTTTCAATTGTAGATGTGAACATCAAAATTGAAGTATAAGTCTATCTTGTTCTTTTGTTATATATTTATTTATTCAACAACAGCTTGCAGATTTGACCTAAGTCACTTTTTTTGAATTGTAAATGTGAACATCAAAATTGAAGTCTATCTTGTTCTTTTGTTATATATTTATTTGTTCAACAAGAGCTCCTTTTGTTATATATTTATTTATTTAACAAGAGCTCTTGTCCATGTATTTTGTTAAGGTAGCAGTAGAAATAAAAGCTCAAACATGAATCTTTTTGTATACAATAATGAGTACCACCTTATATCTCCACTATTTTTAATTTTAAAAGATTATTTACTTGTTATATACTAACTTACATATTTTTAAGATTTGAATATTTTAGAAAAAAAATATTTTAATTATTATTTATTATTTAATTTAGCAAATTTTATTATCTTGATATTGCTATTTATTTTCAAGTTTATTAAAATATGTTGAATAATATTGTAGGAAATTTTAAGTAAAAGTTAGTGGTTCATTAAAATTCATCTCTCACTATTATTACTAGTGTGAATTTTTAAATTAATTTCAAATTTTCTAATATATCTTAGAATGTTTCTTCTTACTGAATATATTTATACATATTATTTAAGAAAAAGGAGACTTTTGAGAAAAGAAAAGAAAAATTGATGTGCTCACAAGGAGTCCACCAGTGATCAAGTCTTGCCTGAGTGTAAGGCCCTCGAAATGTAAAAGGGATGAGGTCTGGATCGTGCCCTAAGCAAATTTGGTAGAATGTATACCCTCAGTCCTTGGTTCTTAACCAAAGAGGCTAGGCAAAAAAGTTATATATATATATATATATATATATATATATATATATATATATATATATATATATATATATATATATATATATATATATATGATGTAACACCCCGCCAAGGGATCCAAAAGAATTAACCTAAAGTTACTAAGTTTGCTAAACATTTTTTTTTTAAAAGTAAGAAAGTACAACATACACATCAAACACATAGTAGCGGAAGCAATAACATGTAATGATCGACAAACATACATTGTAAGTTACATTTCTTAAAGATCCCAAGACGTTGAGTCACATTTAAAATTTAATTAAATCTAAGTCTAACAACTATCACATACATATGAAAGAATAATCAGAAATTCCCATGTCCATATTATACATTTGTTCCGAATGCCTCTCGGCAAATTAATTCAGAATGCCCAATCATCCACTGTACAAGTCACAGGGTATGAAAGGCTTAAAAGAATATACATATGTAAAGATCAAGATACAACATCCTCAAATCCATGATACAAAGTACAGTAAAAATATATGAAACTATTCACCATACATGATACATCCATACATCCATAATGATAAACATCTATCATAAAATCTAACCATCCATCATAATAATCCAAGAACATCGTGAAGGTAATTGCCAATCACGAAAACTCCAGCCACGGTGACCACGGAACAGATCTCAATGGTAAGAGTAAAAGCACTACCACCCGACCGCGTGGAACCTAAATGGTCCACTCCCACCGCGCTGAGGAGATAGTCTCAAGTCCCAAATAGGATAACAAAACCTATAATCATAAATACTCTCTAAGTCCAGAAAATCCTATAAGTATGCTAACTCAAGGGTTCCTAAAAAGATCGACATCTAAATCCTAGAGGTACCACAAGACACGTAAGAAACCTAATATGCAAGCGGGAAAGTGTCATCGCAAAAGTCATGTAGAAGTTACCCGAGCAATCCCTTAGGAATCCCGGGTCCCTACTGATCCTGCGGCCACTAGTATCCTCTCGTACTGACGAGGACTACTATGGAATGCAAGGTCATAACCAAGCGTTCTCTCTACCCCATCCTAGTCTGTACTAGCACTCAAGGCATGGGAGAGAACATACAATTATCTTGTTAGGTTCATTTTCTCTCATTTAGTGTAAATGTTTTCACTTATTAAAAATGAATTACAATGGGTTTCTCAAGACAGCCTCTTAGGGCTCCGACCCCCATTGCAAGCCACTTCTCGACTCTACACATAGATAACCTACCCTAGGCTCATGAAATCATAAATTAGAGAATCATAATAAAACCACCTCAGTCCTATATAAGCAACTGAAAAACATCATAAAAGATAATCCACAAAATTACATCAGTTCTTCATGAGCAACAGATAATATCAATTAGTAATCATATGATCACGATAGTTCTCTATCAGCAACTGAAGGCATCAATGATAAGTCACAAAATCCAATGGTTCTCCAATGAGCAACCAGAAAGTATCCCAATAGTAAATTACCATACTGATCGAAGACTCCAAAATAGTCAAGTCAACACATGACATCATCAAGAACATAACAACCACTTCAGTCCTTTCAAGCGACTGAAAAGCAATCCAAGTATAACTGATCAAGTATTTAATATTTGTTGGGTGCTTAGTTATGTTTGGGTGGGAATTTAATATTTATTTAAAGATAGTTGTATTTACCCTTTATCCCACATTGGTTGTGTTTGTAATGTCTTGGGTTAGAAGTGCCTATTTAAGCAAGGCTTATTATCGTTTGTAATGAAGCTCAAGGGGGAAGCTTGAGGAGTAGAAGCTCGAGGAGAAGCTCGAGGAGTGGAAGCTCAAGGAGAAGCTTGATATCGTCTTGTGGGTGTTGTAAGGATTTTTCAAGTATAATAAAATTATTTGTGAAGCATTTTTTTTTCTTGGTCTCTATATTGTTGCATTCTTGGTTGTGAGTTGTTAGAGTGGTGTTGCCCTTTATCAAGTGGTATTAGAGCGTACCTCTATCAAGTGGTATCAGAGCAGGAGTTCCTGAGTGTACAAGCAGATCGCCGAAGTGTGAGGCAGTTTGTACCAAGACCTTGGTTGGGTGAAGTTTATGAGAGCTGGTGGATTGCAAATCCATTGTCCTAGACTTGTGATGTGGTTCCTGATTGTTCGTGCGAGGTGGCAGGTTGCGATCTGACTTGCAAACGATTTGGTTGTCACAAGGAGCGTGGGAAGGATTTGTTGCAAAGGGTTTATAAAGATCTTGGGAGATGGCTCCAAGAGGATTGGACCCTAAGATGATTGCGAAAATTCATGATATAGTGGAGAGAAATTTTTCTAAGATGTTTGCTCGATTGGATGCTAAAGCTAAGAAGGTCAAGGTGGAAGAGGATGGTTTTGCTGATCAGTTTGTGGAGCCTGATGTAGAACCTGCAGAGCAACTAGAGGTTGTTGCTGAAGATATTCTTGACGTTGTTGATGTTGGGACAAAGGTTGGTTTTCATGATCACTTGGTTGAGTCTGACATGGAGACTGTAGAGCATTTGGGCATGGATGATCCAGTTTTTGGTGGTGACTTGTCTGTTGTAGAGCATCTTATTGTGAGCAATGAGGTTGCTGGTGTGGAGAGTTTGGCATGCATTGATGGAGTTCTACATGTTGGTGCTGATATGGAGTTTGTTGTTGCTGATGCAGGGTTTGTTGCTACTGGTGTGGATTCACTAGTTGCTGATGTGAATGAGGGTTTGTTGATGAAGAATTATGTTCAATTTGTTCCTGGGAGTGAGCATGCTGATTGGATGGTTGAGATTCTGGTGTTTGATAGAGTGATGCATATGTGGAGGATTTGTATGGAGGTTTTCTTGTCCCTATTGAGGTGGAAACCTTTGGTGAAGATGAAGATGGTTGTAGATTTTCTTTTTGGCGTCCAAGTGTGAGACACACTTTTCTATCTACCGGGGGAGTCTGATGCAGGAGCATCTTGCATTGGAAAATTATTGAAAAAAAAAAAATAGAAAAAGGAAAAAAGGAAAAAAAAAAAAAAAAAAAAAAAAAAATTCTGGAGGAGAGAGAAAAGTGACGAAAATTAAAGGAGAAATAAAAAAAAATAAAATAAGGGAAAAAGGAGAAAAGAGGAATTTCTATTTTCAAGGTGCATGGGTGGCGTAAATAGAAAATAATAAAAATAGTTGTCATTCCATTAATCGAGGTGTGTAGGTGGAAATTCTAGAAGGTTTTGGATAAATCATGTATTTAATATTTTTTGGGTGCTTAGTTATGTTTGGGTGGGAATTTAATATTTATTTAAAGATAGTTGTATTTACCCTTTATCCCACATTGGTTGTGTTTGTAATGTCTTGGGTTAGAAGTGCCTATTTAAGCAAGGCTTATTATCATTTGTAATGAAGCTCAAGGGGGAAGCTTGAGGAGTAGAAGCTCGAGGAGAAGCTCGAGGAGTGGAAGCTCAAGGAGAAGCTTGATATCATCTTGTGGGTGTTGTAAGGATTTTTCAAGTATAATAAAATTATTTGTGAAGCATTTTTTTTTCTTGGTCTCTATATTGTTGCATTCTTGGTTGTGAGTTGTTAGAGTGGTGTTGCCCTTTATCAAGTGGTATTAGAGCATACCTCTATCAAGTTATCAAATATAACTGATCGAGACTCGAAAATGGTTAAGTCAAGTATCTCAAATACGTACATCTCAGCTTCACACAAGGAAACTAGAAAGCAATAACAAACAGTAAACACAATCATGTCATAGAGCACTTCATCACATTACCATGGTCGGGTTAAGAAAGATCGAGACCAAATCATCATGACATCACATTCACAAACCCGAGCCTCTGGTAACAACCTAAACTGGTCAACGCTAAACCAACCCCAAAACATTCAAAGCACAAAGACAACATCAAAGTCTCAGAGATTGGATCTGAAAGTATATTATTTGAGTTAAGGTAAGGTTTATGTTTCAGTTTAATGTCGAATTTTAAGTAACTAAGTTTTCATAACTACCCCTTATGATTAACCCATTTCTATAATAACTTCCATTAAGTCAATATTTCAAATCTACCATTTAATCAATTAACATTCATTATTAATTAATTTTAATTAAACTAATTTTAATTAAATTAATCAATAATCATTTGTTCCAATTACTTATTTTAATCTATCCATTAATTGTTAATTTATTAATATTTAACCAACATCATTAATAAATTAATATTCACAAACTATGTTAAATGTATTATTATTTAACTAATCAATATTAATCAAGATTAAAATATTTATTAATTAAAATATATTAAAAATTTATAAATTGAAAATTTTAAAAAGTAATAAAATTTATACATAATAAAAAAAATGAATTTTAAAAAAAAATCCTTTTTAAAAAAAACGTTTTAAAGCCCGTCGACTAAATAAGACCCTGCGGTCTGCCGCAGGCCTGCCGTCGCAGGGCCTGCGGCGGCAGGTACTCTGTACCCGCCGTCGTAGTACCTGTGACGCAGGTACTGTCGGCTCCGCCGACAATGGGGGTGGGCACGGGATAATTCCCTCCCCCCCACTAATAACATATATATATATATATATATTTGTTTTATATATTATATTTATTTTTTTTAAAACAAAAGAATACCATTTCGTTATTAATAAGATTTTTATTAATAAACCAATTAATTAATAAAATAAATATATAAATTTATAAATATATATATATATATAAATAATTTCTTTTAATATATATATATATATAAATAAAAGCATTGAAAAATTGGTTCCCTTCTTTAAATTGATATAGAAAATATAGTCAACCATTCGAACTTCTAATTTAGAATTTCAGTATTAGATTCAACCCTTCCCATTTAAATCTTATGTATACAGAAGTTTATTGACAAGCATCTGATAAATTCCAATATCGTAATGTTTTAACATTCATCACAGAGAATTTCAAATTTACAAACCCCAGACACGAAGAAGACAGGAAAGGATAATTGCGTAATAAATCGATAATCGAAAACACAAGACCCTACCTGATCCTGATGCTATTATGCAATCTCCAGGAACTGTAAAAGAATTCGCTCCTCTCAATAACCTTCCTCTAGAAAACTTTCTTGGTATCAGCTTTCTGAAATTCGCTTCCAAAAATTGTCTCCCCAAAAATTCCCGTCCAACTTCGTATATCCCAAAAATGAACCCCCAAAGTTGTGATAAGAAATTTTTCCTCAAATCGGGGCACTAATTGTGCGTTTACCCGAGAAGACTCTTTGCACAGCTCAGTTAACTCCAAATTAACCTTTATTATCTTTTCTTATTTTTTTTGCATTCAACTTTCATGCACATTAAGTTGAATTATTAAATAATTTTATTTAATATTCCACTTGACTTCTATTTTAAATTAATTTGTTACTTTAATCTTATGTGCACTTTTAAGAAATTAAAATAACATTATTAATTTCTATAATTTAATCTTTTAATTTAATTCTCATATTTAAACTCATGCTTAGATCATGCAATCTAGAATTCTTAATAATTTAATATCTTTCAACTTTTAATTTATTTTAGAACTTAATTGATAACATATTTAATTAATTTAAATAACAATAATATTTAGCATTTATTTAAAAATGAACTCCAAATATATTATTATTAATTTAAATAAATATTATCCTGTTCTAAATTTATCTTTGAACTTTAATCTCCAAATTTAATTCTTTTATTTAATTAATTTCTCAATTAATTAAATATAAAGATATCATAATAATTCTCTATTAAATTAAATCATTAATTAATCTTTTTAATTAGACTTAATTAATAGAAAACACATCAAGGACTCATATAACAACATACGAAAACCCTACATAGAAAAGCATATACTAAATCAAAACAAAAAAGGTTATAATCCTGAAATTACATCATTTGATGCATTCAGAGGGTACTTAACTCAGATACTTGTCCTAATTATCAATTAGGACAATTGGCTAAAGGGTTTAGGAATTGGACTTAAGAGTTTATCTCCCCTCTCTTACCATTGAGACAGTGCGATAGGGTACGCTCATCCTGACAATTCAGGGAAGTCGATACTCGGTACCTGCAACCTGCATAAAATTCACGCATGTACAAACACAATATTCTAAGCTAAACAAATAATGGCAGGAAGTGGTGCATCATGTAGATCCCGACTAGCTGGTGACTACGACTCCCTTCCTTAACCACATCAGAAACACCATACATAAATAAAACAACACGCACACCATACACATGCAGTATGGGGTAAGTATCCATAAGAAGCACATGGAATAGTAAACCATCTAACTAATCATCATCGATAACTAAAACCATAGAATAATCATCATACATGCATGAAATATAGAGTACCAAGTAATCTCATCATCTAATAAACTGAGTGTAAAACAACATCTGATAATATCTAAAATAATAATACTAATCATCAAACATAAATTGGCTTAAAAGAGTTTGGCAATGATATCAGAAATGTAGCTCGAAAATGTAGACTAGGGGCAGGCACTACATCCACCCCCCCTAGACTTAGGCTTACTCCTGGAAGCCTATAAACAAATAGGGATATAAATCCCGTAATCTAGATGCATCCTCCCATGTAGCTGAAGAGTCATCAGTAGGGTCCCATTGGACCCTTACCTGCTCTATGGTTCGACCCCTGAGGGTCAACTCCCACTGCTCCAGAATACGTATTGGCTCCAAAGCCAGCTGCCTGTCCTCTACCTGCAATGCATTCCAATCAAGAATATGTACAACATCAGGGATATACCGTCTAAGCACTGAAACATGGAAAACATCGTGAATGCGAGCAAGGCTGGGCGGTAAAGCAAGACGATAGGCAACTGGACCAATCCTCTCAAGAATATCGAATGGTCCCACAAAGCGAGGTGCTAGCTTTGAGCCCGTTCCATAACGGATCAGACTCTTCCGTGGATGCACTCTCAAGAAAACCTTCTCTCCCATAGCAAACTGCTTATCTGACCTATGTGCATCACCATACTTCTTCTGCCTATCTTGTGCCATTGTCAAGTGCTCTCGGATACGCACCACCTGTTGCTCCATGTCACAAAGCATCTCTAGACCCAACAGGATGCGATCCTCAAGGCTATCCCAACTCAAAGGTGTATGACAAGGGCGTCCATATAAGGCTTGGAAAGGTGCCATGCTAATAGAACTGTGATACCCGTTGTTGTAAGAAAACTCCACTAGGTAGAGATAGTCCTCCCAATGAGTCTGCCTATCCATCACGTACATCCTCAACATATCTTCGAGAACCTGATTCACTCTCTCTGTCTCTGGGTGATCTGTCTCTGGGTGATATGTTGAACTAAAATTTAGCTGCGCTCCAAGATCATGCTGTAGTGATGTCCAAAATGCGGAAGTGAAAACATGATCCCTATCCGAAATGATCTTTCGGGGAATACCATGTAGTCTCACAATGTCACGCATGAAGACATTAGCTACTAAAGCTGCAGTGTAGGAAGACCTGATTGGTGCAAAGTGTTCCACCTTGGTCAACCAGTCAACGGTGACCATGATAGCATCATGACGTCGAAGAGTCATAGGTAATCCTACTATGAAATCCATAGAGATGATGTCCCACTTCCATGAAGGAACGAGATTCGGTTGCAAAAGTCCTGTCGGATGCTGGTGTTCTGCCTTGACTCTCTGACACTCAAGACATCTAGCCACAAAATCAGCAATGTCGCGCTTCATCCCAGACCAATAGAATAAACATCGCAAATCTGCATGCATCTTCTTGACAGCTGGATGTGCCGAGTAAGGTGCACGATGGGCCTCTGATAGGATCAATATGCGAAGCTCATCTAGTAGCGGCACATAGATCCTTCCTGAATGTCTTAAAAGGCCATCCGACTCTAGGACATAGCCTGAAAACTTACCCTCCAAGGGTTTCCTTGAATTGATCTCACTGCACACCTCCAGATACCATGAATCAGTGGGGAGTGCCTGAAGTATCTGACACCTCAAATCAACACTAAGAGTCATAGATAATATCACATGTTTCCTGCGACTCAAAGCATCAGCTACAACATTCTCCTTCCCCTGGATATACTTTACCTCAAAGTCATACTCGCACAAAAACTCCATCCAATGCCTTTGCCTAGCATTTAGATTAGGCTGCGTGAATATGTACTGAAGAGTACGATGACCGCTATGTAGTTCAAATCTGTGTCCCAACAAGAAATGTCTCCATCTCACTAAGGCATGAACTACTGCGGCTAACTCAAGGTCATGTGTAGGATAATTCAACTCATGATCCTTGAGTTTGGATGATTCATATGCAATCACTCAACCATTCTGCATTAGAACTGCTCCAATACCCTCAAGGGAAGCATTCATACACACCATGAAATCACCTTCTGGATCAGGTACTGCTAAGATTGGTGCACTGGTCAGAAGCTCTTTGAGTTTCTAAAATGCTTCTACACATTTTTCTTTCCACAAAAACTTCTTTCCTTTCCTCTGAAGGGAGGTAATAGGGTGTTCTATTCTGGAGAAGTTTTGAACAAATCTGCGATAATAACTAGTTAGACCCATGAAACTATGAATCTCCGACATAGTAGTGGGTGCAGGCCAATCTACTATTGCCTGGATCTTTGCAGGGTCTACAGAGATACCTTCGCTTGAAATAACGTGTCCCAAATACTGTATCTCTGATTGAAAGAAATCACACTTTGCCGCATTGGCATAAAGTTGATTATCTCTCAAGCACTGCAAAACTAAACTCAAATGTTCCTCATGTTCCTTTTGGGACCTAGAATATATCAGAATATCATCGAGGAACACAAGAACAAATCTATCAAGATAGGAACGGAACACCCCATTCATTAAGCACATGAAAACTGATGGAGCGTTCGTCAGTCCAAAGGGTACCACTGTGAACTCATAATGCCCGTAGCGAGTTCGAAAGGCGGTCTTATGAATATCAGCCTCCTTGATGCGAAGTTGATGGTATCCTAACTTAAGATCAATCTTAGAGAACACTGTAGCCCCCTTGATCTGATCAAATAAATCATCAATCCTTGGTAAAGGATACCTGTTCTTTATTGTCACCTTATTCAGCTGTCTGTAATCAATGCAAAGGCGCAAAGAACCATCCTTCTTCTTCACAAAGAGCACTGGAGCTCCCCATGGTGATACACTACGTCGAATACTACCCTTGGCCAAAAGTTCCTCTAACTGCAAATGCAACTCACTTAACTCTTGAGTGGTCATACGGTAAGGAGCTCTAGAGATAGGTTCCGCTCCTAGAGTGAGCTCAATGCTAAAATCAATATCTCTCTTCGGAGGCATGCCTGGGATCTCACTAGGAAAGACATCAGCATACTCCTGTAAAATAGGGTGATCTAGGGTCTTCCTCGTAGAGTCTTCCTCATCTAGCTCATTTACCGTAATGGCAAATACCTGACATCCCTTGCGAAAGCTTCGCTTTAATTGCATAGCAGAGATCATCTGTAGGGATATAGGCCTCGGTATCCCCACAATCTCAACATCCTTCCCTTGGTCATCCTGACAAATAATGGTCTTCTTTCTGCAGTCTATACTAGCCCTATGAGAGCCAAGCCAATCCATACCTAAGACCACATCGTAGGAGCCAAGAGGAATAACTCAAAAATCGACTGAAGTCTCAAACCCTCCTATGCTAAGTCCACACTTATGAACTACAAAATCTGTGGAAACTTTAACGCCTGAGGCTAGTTCCACTTGCCAACCATGATCTTGCTTAACCGACTCTAGCTTACACTTATCAACTAGAGATGGAGAAATGAAAGAATCTATAGCACCTGAATCAAATAATATAGAGAGAGGTGTACCTCGGATAGCTCCTGTAGTCTCAACTACTGTCCCCTGATGGTCTGCCTGACGATGATCCACCACTGCAAATACTCTATGAGATCCACCTGCATTTCCGACTGTAGGCTCAGATGCTGCTGGCCTAGGTCTTGAATACTGAGATGCTCGCTGTGGGCAGTACGCTGCAATATGACCAATCTGTCCACACGAATAACATCCTATGCTTCTACCAGATCCTCTCCCTATAGGTGGTGCATTCGACCGCTGGTGGCTACCCCTGCTAGCAAAAGACTGGCTGCTCTGTGCAGGCCGAGATTGTTGATTCTGTTTATTACGTTGAGCATTGCGATTGATCCTAGAGTTGGATCCACCACCACCACTTTGTGCCTGAGGGTAAAATCCCTTATGCTGCTGAGGCTACTGCTAAGAATGCTGCTGAGGATGCTGATTCCTCCTAGGGAAGGGAGGCTTCCTGATTCCACCGGAGTTGTGATTTCCCTTAGATCCTGCTATAGTAGGCGCTCCCACAAATCTCCATTGCCCAAAGTTGACACTCTGCTCTACCAGGATAGCTCGATGTACCGCATCCTTGAGGGTCTTAGGCTCAAATACCTTAACACCCCCAATAAAACGATTGTTCAAGCCTCGAATGAAATGTTGTGCCAACTGCGCTGGGTTGTCACTGAATCCCGAAAAAGGCATGAGCTCATAGAATTTGCGCTCATACTCTACAATGATCATAGTGAACTGTCTCAGGTTATGAAACTCATCTGCTCTATGCTGCTTTCATTCCTCTGGTAGGAATCGCTCATGAAAACTCTCGAAGAAAATCTCCCAAGTAACACTACCCATGTTAATGCCCAACTTCTTCTCCTCAATAGTCCACCAGGTGGCCCCAAATAACTCTAGATTGGTAATGGAAAATCTCTCTTTGACATTACTATCAAAGTCCTATATAGCAAAAATCCTGTCAAGGGCAATAAGCCACTGCTCAGCTACATACCCAGACCCTTGCCCATTAAAGGGCTTGATCTTGGACCTCTGAAGGTCCTTCATCTGAGAAGATACTATGGATCTATGTCGATCCCTCTGAGGACTCCTAGATCTGTGTCTATGCTCATGTCTTGCCTGGTGTGCTCTATCCTGCTCAAGAACAGGAGGTAAGCGATCAATAAGGGTTCGCATCATTTGCCTCAGATCAACCTCCTCAGAGTCGACATGTCCCTCTCTGTGGTTCTCTTCTTGATGTTCACTAACATGCTCTTCCCTATTCTCTTCCTGAATGGGGCTCTCGTGGATAGACTCATGAACACTAATATCTCTACCTCGTCCACGTCCTCTGCCACGGCCAAGGCTACGGCCTCTAACGGAAGATCTCGTTCCAGATACCATCCTACAATAATATCCAAGACACAAGATGCTAAAATAACCATGAAACATACTACTGAAACACATAGATAGAAGACACATGTTTTGCAAACAAGATATTTTCAATTTTCAGTTTACCTATAATTTCAGTTTAAGTATAATTTCAGTTTTGAAGTCTTAAGTGTTGAAGTACGAAAAAAAAAATAGGTAACTAATAGTTTACATAATGTTTTAGTTCAACTAGTTTCAAGTTTCAGTTTAAGGTTTGCATTTTTGTTCAACTAGTTAACACTCGTGGCGTTCCAATATACCCAGAGCTCCCAATGTAGAAACTCGGGCTCTGATACCAGATGTAACGCCCCGCCAAGGGATCCAAAAGAATTAACCTAAAGTTACTAAGTTTGCTAAACATTTTTTTTTTAAAGTAAGAAAGTACAACATACACATCAAACACATAGTAGCAGAAGCAATAACATGTAATGATCGACAAACATACATTGTAAGTTACATTTCTTAAAGATCCCAAGACGTTGAGTCACGTTTAAAATTTAATTAAATCTAAGTCTAACAACTATCACATACATATGAAAGAATAATCAGAAAGTCCCATGTCCATATTATACATTTGTTCCGAATGCCTCTCGGCAAATTAATTCGGAATGCCCAATCATCCACTGTACAAGTCACAGGGTATGAAAGGCTTAAAAGAATATACATATGTAAAGATCAAGATACAACATCCTCAAATCCATGATACAAAGTACAGTAAAAATATATGAAACTATTCACCATACATGATACATCCATACATCCATAATGATAAACATCTATCATAAAATCTAACCATCCATCATAATAATCCAAGAACATCGTGAAGGTAATTGCCAATCACGAAAACTCCAGCCACGGTGACCACGGAACAGATCTCAATGGTAAGAGTAAAAGCACTACCACTCGACCGTGTGGAACCTAAATGGTCCACTCCCACCGCGCTGAGGAGATAGTCTCAAGTCCCAAATAGGATAACAAAACCTATAATCATAAATACTCTCTAAGTCCAGGAAATCCTATAAGTATGCTAACTCAAGGGTTCCTAAAAAGATCGACATCTAAATCCTAGAGGTACCACAAGACACGTAGGAAACCTAATATGCAAGTCGGAAAGTGTCATTGCAAAAGTCATGTAGAAGTTACTCGAGCAATCCCTTAGGAATCCCGGGTCCCTACTGATCCTGCGACCACTAGTATCCTCTCGTACTGACGAGGACTGCTATGGAATGCAAGGTCGTAACCAAGTGTTCTCTCTACCTCATCCTAGTCTGTACTAGCACTCAAGGCATGGGAGAGAACATACAATTATCTTGTTAGGTTCATTTTCTCTCATTTAGTGTAAATGTTTTCACTTATTAAAAATGACTTACAATGGGTTTCTCAAGGCAACCTCTTAGGGCTCTGACCCCCATTGCAAGCCACTTCTCGACTCTAGACATAGATAACCTACCCTAGGCTCATGAAATCATAAATCAAAGAATCATAATAAAACCACCTCAGTCCTATACAAGCAACTGAAAAACATCATAAAAGATAATCCACAAAATTACATTAGTTCTTCATGAGCAACAGATAATATCAATTAGTAATCATATGATCACGACAGTTCTCTATCAGCAACTGAAGGCATCAATGATAAGTCACAAAATCCAATGGTTCTCCAATGAGCAACTAGAAAGTATCCCAATAGTAAATTACCATACTGATCGAAGATTCCAAAATAGTCAAGTCAACACATGACATCATCAAGAACATAACAACCACGTTAGTCCTTTCAAGCGACTGAAAAGCAATCCAAGTATAACTGATTGAGACTCAAAAATGGTTATCAAATATAACTGATCGAGACTCGAAAATGGTTAAGTCAAGTATCTCAAATACATACATCTCAGCTTCACACAAGGAAACTGGAAAGCAATAACAAACAGTAAACACAATCATGTCATAGAGCACTTCATCACATTACCATGGTCGGGTTAAGAAAGATCGAGACCAAATCATCATGACATCACATTCACAACCTCGAGCCTCTGGTAACAACCTAAACTGGTCAACGCTAAACCAACCCCAAAACATTCAAAGCACAAAGACAACATCAAAGTCTTAGAGATTGGATCTGAAAGTATATTATTTGAGTTAAGGTAAGGTTTATGTTTCAGTTTAATGTCGAATTTCAAGTAACTAAGTTTTCATAACTACCCCTTATGATTAACCCATTTCTATAATAACTTCCATTAAGTCAATATTTCAAATCTACCATTTAATCAATTAACATTCATTATTAATTAATTTTAATTAAACTTATTTTAATTAAATTAATCTATAGTCATTTGTTCCAATTACTTATTTTAATCTATCCATTAATTGTTAATTTATTAATATTTAACCAACATTATTAATAAATTAATATTCACAAACTATGTTAAATGTATTATTTTTTAACTAATCAATATTAATCAAGATTAAAATATTTATTAATTAAAATATATTAAAAATTTATAAATTGAAAATTTTAAAAAGTAATAAAATTTATAAATAATAAAAAAAACGAATTTAAAAAAAAAAATCCTTTTAAAAAAAAACGTTTTAAAGCTCGTCGGCTAAATAAGACCCTGCGGTCGCAGGGCCTACAGCGGCAGGTACTCTGTACCTGCCATCGCAGTACCTGCGACGCAGGTATTGTCGGCTCCGCCGATAGTGGGGGTGGGCACGAGATAATTCCCTCCCCCCCACTAATAACATATGTATATATATATTTTTTGTTTTATATATTATATATATATTTTTTTAAACAAAAGAATACCATTTCGTTATTAATAAGATTTTTATTAATAAACCAATTAATTAAGAATATATATATATATAAATTTATAAATATATATATATATTAAAATAATTTCTTTTTATATATATATATATAAATAAAAGCATTGAAAAATTGGTTCCCTTCTTTAAATTGATATAGAAAATATAGTCAACCATTCGAACTTGTAATTTAGAATTTCGGTATTAGATTCAACCCTTCCCATTTAAATCTTATGTATACAGAAGTTTATTGACAAGCATCTGATAAATTCCAATATCGTAATGTTTTAACATTCATCACAGAGAATTTCAGATTTACAAACCCCAGACACAAAGAAGATACATACATGCATACATATATATATATATATATATATATATATATATATATATATATATATATATATATATATATATATATATATATATATATATATATATACATATATATACATACATACATACATACATACATACATACACATACATACATACATACATACATACATACATATATAATACTATATTTAAAATATTTAAATATAATTCATTTCTGTTAATATTTTTATATAATTAAATTATTAATAAAAATAAATTTTGTTATCATATAGATGATGAAAAAGATTATACTACTTAATTTAGATTTTTATTTTAAAAATGTAATATAAATATAAAGTAAACGGGTAAGTGCACAAAGTTGTCGTGCCAAAAGGGGGTATAAGTGAACACCTGTTTCCTGAAGTCTGCAAATTTTGAACTTCAAAAAGAATTTGAGGATAGTTACGCTCAAAATTTTAAGATATGAAAAAAACAAAAGTCATAGTCCTTTGAATCTAGTTTCTAAACTACTAATTTTTTTCCAAAATGGTTTAGTTTTAGGTCCTCAAAAAAGGGGGCCACAAAAAGTGGTACTATTTATTCCAAAAAAACATAACACAGTACAAAGTGTGGCCCCCCTAAAATTTTAACCTTTTTTTTGAAATTCTTTAATCGCTCTAATCAAAAGCTACTTAACACTATGTAGTTTATCCTAGATTTTTCGGGTAATTTTATAATGTGTATTTTTTTTTTTAATGAATTTTTTAACTAGACACATCCCAAAAACATGAAATATCTATGTACTCCCCCTAGAAATAATTGAAAACTAATCTAAAATCAAAACCTTTTTTTTCAAAGTGCGTAGAATGGAGTCTAGTTTCTAAAAAACTAGGTTGTTGCAAAATTCGATGAACGAGCTAAAATCTATAGCCCAAATAGTACATGGTGGTTTTTGTCAAAAAATGAACATACATTCAAAAGAAATTATAGATGAAAGGTTTGAAATAGTTTAAATTAAAAATAAATTATATGGTTAGATAGCTAACACAGAGACCTATAATGCTATGTAACTTGATCTTATCGATACCCAACCACGAGGAATCTTGAAGGGGAGCACACAAGAAAAATAATCATTTTTGGTATGTTTGTTGGAAAACACATCTCATACCTGTTCATAAACTCCAAACGTTTGGGTTGGATCTCCAAGGAAAAACCAAGCCTTAGGCTTGGGTTTAAATAATCTTTCAATAGCGTGTGCGCCCTATAGCGTGCACACACTATAGTGCGCACGCGCTATCTAAAACATAATTTCTCAGTAGCGCGTGCGCGCTATAGTGTGCACACACTATTAAGACCTAAATTGCATAAGAGAACTAGGTTTGGGGGGGGGGGATAAGGGAATGGCCATGTGTGTGTGTGAGAGAGATAGAGAGAAAGTAGGGGATGGGAGAGGGGAGAGAGAAAGTGAGAAAGAGTAGGGCTGGCAAAGAGAGTATAGGATGGGAGAGAGAGTAGGGGTGGCAGAGAGAGTACAAGATGCGAGAGAGAGTAGGGGTGGAAAAGAGAGAGTGTGGGATGGGGGAAAGAGATTGAAAGTAGGGGATGGGAGAGAGAGGAAGTGTGTGAGAGAGAGTACAGGTTGGGCGAGAGAGATTAAGATTAGGGGATGGGGGAGAGAGAGAGTAGGTGATGGGAGATGGAGTGGGAGAGGAAGAGTGAGAGGGAGGAGGATGGGAGTGCATGTGTGTGAAAGAGAGAGAGTATGGAATGGGAGAGGGGGAAGACAAAGTAGCTCGAGAGAGAGTAGGGGATGGAAGAGAGAGTAGGCGATGGGAGAGGGAGTGGGAGAGGAAGAGAAAGGGGGGATAGAAATGTGTGTAAGAGAGAAAGAGAGAGAGAGTAGGGGATAGGAGAGAGTGTGAAAATGTAAGAGAGAGTAGAGAGGGGAGAGGGAGAGGGAGAGAGGGAGAGAGAGAGAGAGAGAGAGAGAGAGAGTAGGTAGTGGGAGAGGGAGAGTGAGTGAGAGAAAAAGTAGGGGATGGAAGAGGAGAGAGGGGGGATGGGTGTGTGTGTGTGTGAAAGAGAGAGAGAGTAGAGAATGAGAGAAGGGAGAGAGAGATAGAGAAAGTAGGCAATGGTAGAGGGATGGGAGAGAGAGGGAGAGAGTGAGAGTGAGAGATAGTAGGCAGTGGAAGAGGGAGTGGGAGGGAGAGAGAGGTGGAATGGAAGCGTGTAAGAGAGATAGAGTAGGGGACGGGAGAGAGTAGGTAGTGGGATAGGGATTGCAAGAGAGAGAGAGGGGGGGAATGGGAATGTGTATTTATTTATAAGAGAGATAGAGTAAGGGATGGGAGAGAGTGTGAGAGTTTGAGAGAAAGGAGGTGGCAGAGAGCTCATACGGGATGGGGGTGAGAGAGAGAGAGAGAGTAGGGGATGGGAGAGAGTGTGAGAGAGAGTAGGGGATGGAAGAGAGAGAGTGAGAGTAGGCGATGGAAGAGAGAAAGTAGAGAGGGAGAGAGAGTACTTGAGAGAGAGAGATAGTAGGCGATGCAAGAGGGAGTGGGAGAGGGAGAGAGAGGGGGGATGGTAGTGTGTGAAAAATATAGAGAGTAGGGAATGGGAGAGGAGAGAGAGAGGGAGGATGGGAGTGTGCATGTAAGAGAGACATAGTAGGGGATTGGAGAGAGTGTGAGAGTGTGAGAGAGAGTAGGTGGTGGCAAAGAGAGCTCGTACAGGATGGGAGAGAGAGAGAGTGATATTACAGGATGGGAGAGCATGAGAGAGAGTAAGGGATGGGAGAGAGAGTGATAGTAAGGGATGGGAGAGAGAGAGAGAGTAGAGAGGAAGAAAGAGAACTTGAGAGAGAGAGAGAGAGATAGTAGGCGGTAGGAGAGGGAATGGGAGAGGGAGAGGGAGAGAGATAGGGGGGATGGGAGTGTGTGTGACAAATGTAGAGAGTAGGGGATGGGAGAGAAGAAGAGTGGGGGGATAAGAGTGTGTGTATCTCTGAAAGAGAGAGAGTAGGGGATGGGAGAGAGTGTGAGAGTGTGAGAGTAGGGGGTGGCAGAGAGAGAGAGAGTACGACGATGGGGGAGAGAAAGTAGGCAATGAGAGAGGGAAAGAGAGAGGGGGGATGGGAGTGTGTGCGTGAGAGAGATAGAGTAGGGGATGGGAGAGAGTGTGAGTGTGAGAGAGTAGGGGATGGGAGAGGAGAGAGAGAGTAGGGGATGGGGGAGAGAAAGTAGGCGATGGGAGAGGGAGAGAGAGAGGGGGGATGGGAGTGTGTGTGTGAGAGAGACAGAGTAGGGGATGGAAGAGAGTGTGAGTGTGAGAGAGTAGGGGATGGGAGAGTAGGGGGATGGGAGTTTGTGAGAGAGAGAGAGAGAGTAGGGGATGGAAGAGAGTGTGAGTGTGAGAGAGTAGGGGATGGGAAAGGAGAGAGAGAGAGCAAGGGATGGGGGAGAGAAAGTAGGCAGTGGGAGAGGGAGAGAGAGAGAGGGGGGGATGGGAGTGTGTGTGTGAGAGAGACAAAGTAGGGGATGGAAGAGAGTGTGAGTGTGAGAGAGTAGGGGATGGGAGAGGATAGAGAGAGCAGGGGATGGGGGAGAGAAAGTAGGCGATGGGAGAGGGAGTGGGAGAGGGAGAGAGAGGGGGGGAATGGGAGTGTGTGTGTGTAAGAGAGATAGAGTAGGGAATGGGAGAGAGTGTGAGAGTGAGTAGGTGGTGGTAGAGAGAGCTCATACAAGATGGAAGAGAGAGAGAGTAGAGAGAACTTGAGAGAGAGAGACAGTAGGTAGTAGGAGAGGGAGAGAGATAGGGAGAATGGGAATGTGTGTAAGAGAGACAAAGTAGGGGATGGGAGAGGAGAGAGAGAGAGAGTAGGTGGTAGGAGAGGGAGAGGGAGAGAGATAGGGGGATAAGAGTGTATGTGAGAGATCTAAAGAGTCAGGGATGGGAGAGGAGAGAGGGTGAGAGAGGTCGAGAGAGTAGGTGGTGGGAGAGGGAGAGTGAGAGAGAGAAAAGGATGGGAGAGGGGAGAGAGAGTAGGAAGAGAGAGAGGGAGGGGATGGGAGAGAGAGTAGGAAGGATGGAGAGTAGGGAGGATGGGGAGTAGGAAGGATGGGGAGTGATGTGATTTCACATAATGCATACACACTATAGTGCGTATGCGCTTTATAGTGCGTACGTGCTTTATAGTGCATATGCACTATCTCAAATCACCTAAAAATGGTAAAAAGCCAACCTTAGGGCCCTTTTCATCCATTTCTTGCTTTTGGTCTATTATGCACTCTGTTATTTCGAAAGAAATCACAGGTTTCAACATAGCAAACACTATTTCAACACTTTTGAAAGTTAGCAAACACCAAATTCAATCATTGAATACATGATTTGAAGACTTTCTGAATATTCCTTGTATAGAAAAGGTTAGTGCAATCCATTTTAAATATTTTTTGTCAATATATAGATACAAATTTGATTATAATTTGACACGTTATTTAATATATAATGAATTCATTGAAAATTGTATGTTTGAATGAAATGTTATTTCAGAATTGTTAGAAATTTTACAAGTCGTTTGATATATATTGTGTATTCATTCAAATAATTATAATTTTTATATGTAATTGAATAATTTGTAATTTACACATTTTAAGTAATTTGGATGTTTGAATAATTTGACATGTAGAAATCATCATCATGCCAAGGAAGAAACCAAAGATTAAAACAAATGAAAATAGGGAGAGATATTTGGCAATTAAAAGAGATAAAATGAAATTACTACGTGAAAAAAGAAAATTACAAAGCAATAATGAAGAATTGACTTTCGAAGAGGATCAAGAACCACTAGTACAAAGAAACAAAGAGGAAGAATTAGAAAGACAAAAAGAACGAATGAGATTGTTACGCTCAAGAAGACAATTGAATTGTGAAGCTACACCATCCTCCAATGTTGGATTCATATTGTCTGCTATGACATACCAAAAAATATGTGTCACATCTGGGCATGAGTCTACTTTTCATATCTATAATTATATTAAAAAAATATTATCATTTGATTTTGATTAAGGTGGTCAGACATACACCTACTTTTTATTTTTGTCCTGAAATTTTTGTAGTACTGCATTAAAATTCAAACTTTTGACCAATCAATTATTTTTTTCTCCTGATAAGGCCTAGTAGTTTAGAAACTACATTCAATTTCCTATAGATTATTTTCTTACAAATTTTTGATATAAAGTCCATAACCACTTTAAAATTATGTGTCAAGTTGACATAACCCTGATTTTATGATTTTTCATTACCACTTAAGGCCATAGTTTGGTACACCATGATCTTGCACATACCCAACATCATCTTCTCTTTGTATATATTTTGCTAAGATATCATCCACATAATCTCCAAGGATCTTATGAATGTAATCATGAAAAAGAAAAGTAATGGCTTGTTGATAAGTTGCTCTTGCATTCTTTAATCCAAAAGTCATCATGACCCAACAAAATGTTTGCAAAGGTGTTATAAATTTAGTCTTAAATTGATCTCTAGGAGGGATAAAGAATTGATTATATACAAAAAAAACCATCCATAAAAGTTAACAACGCATGACCCACTATTGAATCTACAATCATATCAATATTGGGTAATGAGAAATCATCCTTTAAGTATGCCTTGTTTAAACCTCTAAAATCAGTACACATCCTTATCTTATTTTCACCTTTTGAAATAGGCACAATGTTTGAAATCCAATCTAAGTAATTAATAGAATGGATAAATCTAGAGTCCAATAAATTTTCAATTTCAATTTTAACTAACAAATAAATTCATGGATTCATCTTTTAAATTTTCTGCTTCACAAGTTTCATATTTGGTTTTAAAACAATATTATGAGTAACAAGCTTAGAATCTATACCTAGCATATCTAAATATGTTCAAGCAAAAATGTTCTTGAATTCAAGTAAAAGGGAAACCAAGTGATCATGTTCATCTTGATTCAAACATTTCCCAATCTTCATCATCTTTTAAGGGTTGTTCTCATCCATTTGAATATCAACAGTCTCACTTATTAAAAAATCACTTCGTATCAGAGGATCCATTGATAAAGGAAGAATATCTTGAATATCATGTTCTCCAAAATAAGCATTGGTACTTAAACAATAAGGCTTCCATCATTTTTGATGGAGCTTATGTAAATCTTCATGAACCCCTAGAAATTCCATTGAGGTTTCATCTTCAAGAAAAATATCCAAAGGAGGTGATTGATTAATGTCAACAAGGAGTGGGTTAAAAAATTTCAACTATCCACTACATATATGATTGACATTAAGAGGAAAAGCTAATGGTTTTCTATAAGGATTAAATCCTAATCCATACATATGATCATAAATTTTGTTATCCAAAGGTACTTGTATACCTTGCTCATATTTACCACATCCTTTCCCATTAAATCATGGTTTCTTAAGAAAATGATAACCATAACCATACCGATCAACCATATAAGATGGAGTCCAAGGAGAAACATATGTCACAATGTCATAACAATCAGGTTTTAGTGTTTCAGTCATTTCATTAATCAAATTGGCAACAAAATTACTTCTTAGTTCCTTAGAAAGAGGAGAAGTAAGCACTTGTTTTTAAATTCACTTTGTTTCTTCATGAATTCAAGATCAGAGACCTTATATTCTCTAATGAAAGTAGGATTAACATCTAGCATCCCCCAATCATCCTCGGTCAAAGAAGAAGATGGAGCTTGCAGTTGTTGAATATCAAGATGTTGTGTCTCAAGTTGTTTTTCAATCTCTTTACTTGGTTGAAGAGACTCAAAAGTTTTAGCATATTCTACATTTAGGCAAGGATTTGGTGTATCATTTACATGTAATGTATACATCAAGTTGTTATAAATGAACCTAACTTTGTGATGAAGAATAGAAGGAACTACATGCATAATATGTAACCATGGTCTTCCTAAACGAAGGTTATAATTGAGAGGTCCAAGAATAAAATGAATAGGTGTATTTAGAATAACTAGACCAACTTTGACAGGTAAGGTAATAATGCCCAATGTTTTCTTTGCAATATTGTCAAATCCACATATAGGGAAATTATTAGGTTGAATAGTGGTAAGATAAACCTTAATTGATTTAAGCATATCCATGCTACAAACATTAAGACTAGATTAATTATAAATTAATGTTCTTTAAATGACACCTTGGTTAATAAAGACATCAACAGAAAGAGCATCATATTGATTTTTCTCCTCAAGAGAAGGTAAATCATTATCGGAAAACACAATAGGAGGTACAATAAGCATAGTATGCATGCAATCTAAAATAGAAAGAATGTTCTCTTGATTAGGAGGTGAAGCAGGAAAAGTTGATAAAGCCTTTTGCAATGCCTCATGATACGTTGGAAAAGTTTGAAGTAATTCCCATAAAGATATCTTAGTAAGAGTAGCATGTAATTGGTCAACTAAGTTATACTTCTTAACAATAGAAGGAAACCTAGGAGCTTGAGGAAGCATAGGTTGAGAAGGTTGTAGAGAAAGTAGAATAGTAGGCTAAGGGTTATTCCATGTGTGATAAGCATGTGAAACGAAGTCAATATTATCAAAGAAATACAATGGATCTCTAGGGTTACCCTTAATTATTATTCAAAGAAATCCTTTTATCATCATCAAATGTGTAGGATATATCATTTTAGGTTTATCAATGTTGGATATAGTGGGACATGAAGTAACCATGCACACACCCTATGGTAAAGGTTAATTGGAGAGGTTGTGGAGGAGAGTAAAATAGGAATAGGAACAATGGAGATCTTATCTGAACCATTTTCATCCTCATTGCCATGTACCTCATTAGGGAGTCTACTCTCTTTTGCAATAAAAACCTCTTCAAATTATTCAAAACAACAATCATATATATTGAATTACTAAAAGCTTGAAAATGTAAATTTTTTTGTATTTTAAAGAGATTTTGCAAAAAAAAATTGTATTTTTGAAATACAAATGCAATAATCCTAATCTTATAAGCGTGTAAGATTTAAATCTAACACCAAAAAGAAAGAGTTGTTGTAAATGGGTTCACCAAAATGAATAGGTGAGAAATGGAGCTTTTATAATGCATCTAACATTCCCCCTTTCATTTGTATTTTGAGTTGAAATTGAATAAGTAATATAAATATGGAAATGCTTCAAATTTGATAATATAAGATACATACCTCATGAAGCAATTAATCATAAAATGCCTTTTTTCTGATGCCTCTGTATAGTCTCATGAAATTTTGCATATAGATCTGGGACCAAAAAACCACAACAGAGAAAACCTGAAAAGCTTTTTCTCTCTGGAAGTAGGTCAACTTTGACCCAGATAGCGGGGCACAATCTTAACCTGGGGCACAGAAGGTCATCCTTGACCCAAAATAACTCTGACATACATTTTGTTTGTAGATCTCAAAAGTTCGTTAAAAAGGGTACTCATATTTGTACTTGAATTCTCAAAACAACAAATATATATATCTAAAAATGATGTTTCGAGGTGGCTATATAGTGTTTTTCCTTAGTCAAACCACCATTTTGGTTATGTCAAGCACAATGAATTACCAGTTGTAATAGAATATGTGTGTGTATTGAATGTGTAATGCCAAGATCTAATACTCTAGATTAGAACCCTAGCATGAGTAGGTATGAGAAAGCAATGCATAGATTTGAATAAGGTAAGAAAGCATACCAAGCCCCTAGGGCTAAAGTACTCCTACCAAACTCATAATCTGTAATTGCTACCCCATGATTATATCTTTGAATGCTTGAATATAGATGATGCTCGATCAAGGAAGATAGGATCTCTCTTGCTCCAAATAGATGTTCACAATGGCATGTCCACAAAAATGATTGATATCAACAATGGATTGATCTTCTATATCATCCTGTTGCAATCATGTATCTTCACTTCACCATCACTTGCTTGCTTCTCATGACTTCCTATTGTAAATGAATGCAAATGAGAGTCTTTATATAGAGGTTCCAAGGTGAGGCTCCTAGAGTAATGCGAGGACCCATAATTAAAATTATACCTTGAATTATGGTTCAAACAAAATAACCAACTAAGGAAGGAAAATAATTAAATGAATCTCAAATCAAAACCCTTCCACATTCAAATCTGAAAGTCTGACATTAATTTTGGGGCCCTCTAGGACCAAAATTTGAAAAGTGGGTTCGAATCCCAAAGGAGGTCAAGGATGACCTCAACCTTGACCTAGGGTTCCTGATCCAACCAGAATATGAAATAGGAGGTCCTGGGGATGCCTGAAAACCTATAAATGATATTAGAATAGGATAGAGTGTCAAAAATAGGCACAAAATCCTATGATGAATATGATGAAGGCCAAGATGGCCTATGCCTAAGTCCTACTTAGAAAATAGATCTATGGAGGAGGGAAATTAAGGAGAATCCTTGGGATCCTAACCCTAATTTCACCTAGAATGAAGGAATCAAGAGCAAAATGCATCCTAAATGCAAGTCTATCATGATAAATGCACTAAAAGAGGGTGCTAAACCTATCAAGATGGAAGTGCTTCCATTTTAAGACAATGGAGTTTGCTCATTGGTTTTGGAGTATTATTGATAGATGTTGACCCTATTTGTTCACTTCCCAAGTGAGCCTTAAGAAAATAACATATTAAACATCATCAATGTCATACACATCATAATGGGAGCATTTCATGTGGAGAAGATTGATAATCTAATTGGAGATGACAACCTACCTTGAAAAATACCCAAAATATGTGAAGCATGAAAATAGGTATTCTTGATTAAATATTTAATTAAGAATTTCACCTATTGAGCATTGGTTACTATCTAGCAATGTGGAAAATCCACACCTAGGGCCAAAAATTTATCCTAACTAGTAGAAACATATATGCCAATAGGAAAACTAAAACTTTGTAAATTATTTACAAAAACTGAGAACACTGTTAATCTAATTTAATGTGAAACCCACCTTGAAGACCACCTAGAAGGTGAGAAAAATAAATATAGCCAGTGTTGATTAGTAATTTGAAATACGGCTCTACGTATTGACAATTTGATATTGTCTCAAATCATGCATGTTTTTAACAAAAAACCTACAGAAAATTTGTGCATGTTTAACAAAACAAACACAATGGATATATTTTAGATGATCTAGAATCATGTCACAACCACATTATTATTGTGTCAAAATCCAATTTCATAATAATTTTCACTCTTAATAGAAATTTTAATCCTTAATCCAAACTCAAAAGATTATTTTAGATCATATGCACCATATTAGTAACAAGTTTAGCTATAATAGGAGTAATAACTTGTTAGTCAAGACATGTGTTATGTATTTATTTCTCAAATCTTCTCTTTGAATTTGACCTGCTTTAAGAGGTCAGTGCAACATTGTTGCATAGATGTGAAGTATTATTATACATGATGATTTTTTCTCACACAAGATAAGAAAATCCACATTCTAATGTACCTAATCCTAAAGCTTGTTTACTAGTACCTAGTACTTATCCAACAAAAAATTAGGGAGCTTCAGACTTTCCCACCTAAGAATAGATGCTAAGCTGGAAGTCATGAGCAACCTCTAGTTGCAACATCTCAGTTTTCATAGTGTTGACCATCTTTGACAATTCAGATGTGCCATCAAACCAAAAAAAACCTAGCCCAAGTTTGACCCCAAACTAGTAAATGGAAAGTAGTTGTAGAATGTGATACTACTTTTTTGTCCACATTAAACCATCTACAAGATTCTTCAAAATTTTCCAAAATAAACATTCTATACCAAGTATCCAAATATTTGGCTTGTTACTAAAGGATATACTCACATTTCCAAAGTGCCTTTAGTGAATGAGGAGGCTCCTCCACATTGTTATCCAGTAATTTGAGCTTAATTAAATGACCAACTCTTCCCTCCTATTCTTCAACCACCTATAAATGAGTAGAGAATGGTTTGAAAAGACTCAAAGAAAACTTTTCGGCTTCTCCTCCACTTGAAATGAACTACTTATAGTTGTTTGCAATAAGTTTAACGCTCTTCCTAGTGCCAAATATATACACCGGCCCCCACCTCAGCCACAACAACATTAAGGAAAACTATCATATTGTAAACTAAAATTAGTTCTCCCTTAGATTTGAAATGTAAATGATAATTATAAAACTTCAAAAGGCTTACCTATTTAAACACTAATAAACTTCAATTCCTCTTATCCCAATGATTTTTTGTCCTACAATGTAAACAATGCAATGCAATAAGGCATAATTTTTTAAGGAAAACATAAATAATTAATGAACAATACTTTTGGATTATAATGAGAAATAAAATTACCAGAGAACATAAACTAGAATGCCAAAAAGTTAAATTGTTGTTAAAACAATTGCATGCAGAAGGCCACGTCTACATAGGTCTTCTAGCTCTTGCCATGACATGTACTATTCCCACAAATTGCCATAAATATTATGCCAAATTTTCTATGCGAGAAACTAAAAGGATTTCCCTAAAATTACAAGGAGCTAATGAAAAAATTAGAAATTTGCATGAAGAAATTGAACTTAATAGAAATTATTTGGCAAATGTTATTTTATAACAAATTTGTGATTGCTTGCACATAAATCAAGATAGGAATAAAAGAAAAAGAGAGTACCAAGAACTTTAGTCCCACCTTAGTTGTAGTTACTAATAAAAGCATACAAATGATATTCTGCAACCAAATCTAGGACCAGAAAACCACAATAGAGAAAACCCATAAAACTTTTGTCTCTCTAGAAGTAGGTCAACTTTGACCTAAATAGCGAGGCATAATCTTACCTATCACTAAAGGTCATCCTTGCACAAAATAGCTCCAACAGAAATTTTGTTTGCAAATCTAGAAAGTTCTCCAAAAAGGGTACTCATATTTGCATTTTAATTCTCGAAACAATGACTGTATATTTGAAAATGGTGTTTTGGGGTGGCCATATAGGGTTTTGCCTTAGTCAAATCCCCATTTTGGTGATCTCCACCTCCATGAATAGCTGGTTGTAATAGAATATGTGTGTATCAAAAATTTGTAATTGCCAAGATCTAATCATCTATATTAAAACCCTAGCATGAGTAGGTATGAGAAAGAAATGCATAGATTTGAATAAGATAAGAAAGCATACCAAGACCCCAAGGCTAAAGTACTCCTACAAAACTCATGATCCATAATTTCGACCCCATGATTGTATCTTTGAATGCTTGAACATTGATGGTGGTGGATCAAGGAAGATAGGATCTCTCTTGCTCCAAATAGATGTTCACAATAGTATGTTCACAAAAATACTTTATATCAAAAATGGCTTGATCTTCTATATCATCCTCTTGCAATCTTGCATCTTCACTTCACCATCACTTGCTTGCTTCTCATGACTTCCTATTGTAAATGAATGCAAATGAGAGTCTTTATATAGAGGTTTAAAGGTGAGGCTCCTAGATTAATGTGAGGAACCATAATTCAAAATTCACCTCAAATTATGGTCCAATTACAATAACAAACTAAGGAGGGAAAATAATTAAATGAGTTTCAAATTAAAATCCTTGTGAATTTGGATCCGAAAGCCTGACATTGATTTCGGGGCCCTTCTTGACCACAATTTGAAAAGGGAGACCAAGTCCTGAAGGAGGTCAAGGATGACTTCAACTCCAACCTATGTCAGACCTAGGGGTTTAGAACTAGCTATAATAGGAAATAAGAGGTCTTGAGGATGTCAAGAGACCTAGGAATGATATCAGAATAGGGAAAAGTGTCAGAAATAGGCACAAAATCCTATTATCAATATGATGAAGGCTAGGAGGACCTATGCCTAAGTCCTACCTAGAAAATAGAGCCATAGAGGAGGGAAACTAAGGAGAATCCTCAGGATCCTAACCCTAATTTCACCTAGAATAAAGGCATCAAGTGCATAATGCATCCTAAATGCTACTCTATCATGATAAATGCACTAAAAGAGGGTGCTAAACCTATCAAGATGGAGGTGCTTCCATTTAAAGATGATACAATTTTCTCATTGGTTTTGGAGTATTATTGGTAGATGTTGACCCTATTTGTTCACTCCCAAGTGAGCCTTGAGAAAGCAACATATTCAACATCATCAAGTGAGTCTTGAGAAAACAAAATATTCAACATCATCAAGTGAGCCTTAAGAAAACAACATATTCAACATCATTAATGTCATAAACATCATTATGGGAGCATTTCATGTGGAGAAGATTGATAATCTAATTGGAGATGACAACCTACCTTGAAAAATACCCAAATGATGTGAAGCATGAAAATATATATTCTTGATTAAATATTTAATTAAGGCTTTCACCTATTGAGCATTGAATATTGTCTAGCAATGTGGAAAATCTAGACCTAGAGCTGAAAATTTATCTTGACTAGTAGAAACATATACGCCAATAAGAAAATTAACAATTTGTAAATTGTAAAAAAAAATGAGAACACTGTTAATCTAATTCAAAGTTAAACCCACCTTGAAGACCACCCATAGGGCGAGAAAAATAAAAATAGCTAGTGTTGATTAGTAATTTTAAATATGGCTCTACTTATTGACAATTTGATATTGTCTCAAGTCATGCACTTTTTTTTAATAAAACAACCATGACGAATTTGCACATGTTTAACAAAACGTACACAAAAGATATATTTTAGATAGTCTAGAATCATGTCACAGCCACATTATTATTGTGTCAAATTCCAATTTCATAATAATTAAATGAAATAAAGAATGATAGCCTTCAGAGAACCATAAGTGATCCTATAGTTTAGAATGCATGTACGCATATACACTTGTGATGCACTAATGGCTGAAATTTGATCATTAAACAAGTCATAATGTTTGATAAGAACATAAATTTTAATCCTTAATCCAAACTTAGAAGATTATTTGAGACCATATGCATCACACAGTAACAAGTTTAGTTATAATAGGAGTAATAACTTGTTAGTCAAGACATGTGTCATGTATCTATTTCTCGAATCTTCTCTTTGAATTTGACCTGCTTTGAGAGCTTAGTGTAGCATTGTTGCACATATGTGAAATATTATTATAAATGATTTTTTTTTGTCCACACAAGATAGGAAAATCCACATTCTAATATACCTAATCCTGAAGCCTGTTCGCTAATGCCCAATACTTATCCAACAAAAAATTAGAGAGCTTCAGACTTTCGCACATAAGAATAGATGCTAAATTGAAAGTTATGAGTAGCCTCCAATTGAAAAATCTCAGTGTCCATAGTGTTGACTAGCCCCAACAATTCAAATGTTCTAACAAGCTAGACAAACCTAGCCCAAGGTTGACCCCAAACTGGTAAATGGCAAGCACTTGTAGAATGCGATACTACTTTTCTAGTCCACATTAATCTAGACACAAGTTTCTTCAAAATGTCGCAAAATAAATGTTCTATAATAAGTATCCAAATATTTTGTTTGTTACTTAAAGGATATACTCACGTTTCCAAAGTGCCTTTAGTGAATGAGGAGGCTCCTCCATATTGATATCGAGTAATTCAAGCTTAATTAAATGACCAACTCTTCCCACCTATTCTTTAGGCACCCACAAATGAGTAGAGAATAGTTTGAAAAGCCCCGAAGAAACCTTTTCAGCTTCTCCTCCACTCGAAATGAACTGCTTATAGTTTCTTGCAATAAGTTTAAAGCTCTACATGGTTCTAAATATATACACCATCCCCCACCTCAGCCACAACAACATTAAGGAAAATTGTCAAATTGTAAACTAAAATTGAGGTTCCCAGAGATTTGAAGATGGCATATATTTTCCTCAGCCAATATGCTTTGAGTGTTTTTTTTTTTTTTGAAGATAGGAATAGGGTTACTATCTCTGTAATGAAAAAATGATTATTTTCATATTCGACCCATGCCAAAGGTTTCTAATCTTAGTTTGGTCTTAACGTAAAATGGACACATCATAAGCATTGAAGAAAGTATGAATGGCCTATAGAACCAATTTTGATAAACTTTTCTAGAAGCAATCTAGCTAAATTAGGATCCTCAAGTACAGATTGGAAGTTTTTGAAAGGGATTTTATTGCATGAAAGCAATTTTAGTGAAAAAAAGAAAATTGGGTGCAAGAAGTAGGAGAGCAAAATAAGAATTTAGAAGCATTATGATTTAATGAGCAGTTGACCTACACAACCAGAAAAATGAAAATGATAATAATAAAACTTCAAAAGGCTTACCTCTTTCAAAACTAATAAACTTCAATTCCTCTTGTCCTAGTGATTTCTTGTCTTGCAATGTAAACAATGCAATGCAATAAGGCATAATTTTTGTTTAAGGAAAACATAAATGATCAAAGAGAAATAATTTTGGATTATAATGAGAAAGAAAATTGCTAGAGAACATAAACTAGAATGCTAAAAAGAGAGGTTGTCCATAAAACAATTACATGCAGAAGACCACATCTACGTAGGTCATCACATGCCGAATTTTTTGTGCAAGAAATTAAGAAGATCGACCCAAAATCACAAGGAGACAATGAAAAAATTAGAAATTTGCATGAAGAAATTAAATTTAATAAAAATTAATTGACAAACCTTACTATATAACAAATTTGGGATTGTTTGCACATAAATCAAGATAGGAACAAATGCAAAAGAGAGTACCAAAAACTTTAGTCCTTGTCTTAGCAGGATGGATATATAAAAGCATACAAATGATATAGATAAAGAACCTACTTTAAAATAAGAAAATATTAAATTTTCATTCAATTACACAAATGTTTTCCCCCCATTCTCATAGGGGACTCCAAACAACTCTGGTTTCAATTTGACTAAGCAATGATATTCAGAGTGACATTTTAGCTATATTCTCTTGTCCCCTATCTCATACTCTCCCCTATAGACCTTGATCCCATGAAGTACACAAGCTAGAAAAGTACATAATATGATAGTACAATCCTTATACATATGTACCTCTTGCAATGCTCCCTCATTAAACGAAAAATCATTGTTAGTCACCATCCATGGCTGCTGCAAATTATATGCCCTCAACATTTACCATAACTTAATTCACATTCTTGTTTCTAGGATCAATAATTCCACTGATTGTAGCACACGGTGGAGGGTCAGATGATGATGATGATGCGAAGCCCAATTTAAGAGCAAAATCTCTGATTTTGGTGAAAATATGGTGTCTGATCATTGTCTTCTTTGCTACCTTTTCCAGAGGAATATCTCCCTATTTCTTCCAATGGAATCAAAATTTTCTTTTGTTGGGCACCCAATTTGTAGGAGGGGTTTTCTTGGTTATTCTATGTGTGATAAGCATGTGAAACAAAATCAATGTTATCAAAGAAATCCAATGGATCTCTAGGTTTACCCTTAATTGTTATTCAAGGACATCCTTTTGCTATCATCAAAGGTGTAGGATATATCATTTTAGTTTTATCAATGTTGGATATAGTGGGAAATGAATGTAATGATGCACACATCCTATGGTTAAGGTCAATTGGAGAGGTTGTGGAGGAGAGTGAAATAGGAATAGGATCAATGGAGATCTTATCCAAACCATTTTCATCCTCACTACCATGTACCTCATTAGGGAATCTACCCTCTTTTGCAATAAAAGCCTCCTCAAAGTATTCAAAACAACGATCATACATATTGAAATACTAAAAGCTTGAAAATGTAAATGTTTTTGTATTTTAAAGAGATTTTGCAATTTCTTTTTGTATTTTTGAAATACAAATGCAAGAAATCTAATCTTATTAAGCATGTAAAATTTAAATCTAACACCAACAAGAAAGAGTTTTTGTAAATGGGTTCACTAAAATGAATAGGTGAAAAATGGAGCTTTTATAATACATCTAACATTCCCCATATTCATTTGTATTTTGAGTTGAAATTGAATAAGCAATGTAAATCTGGAAATGCTTGAAATTAGATAATATAAGATACATATCTCATGATGGAATTAATTTGAAAATACCTTTTTTCTCATGCCTATGTATAGTCTCAAGAGATCTTGCATACATATCTGGGACCAAAAAACCACAACAGAGGAAACTCAGAAAACTTTTGTCTCTCTGGAAGCAGGGCGACTTCGACCCAGATAGTAGGGCATAATCTTACCTCTTACTAAAGGTCATCCTTGACCCAAAACAACTTTGACAAAAAATTTGTTTTTAGATCCCAAAAGTTCACTAAAAAGGGTACTCAGATTTGCACTTCAATTCTCTCAAACTATATATATATATATATATATATATATATATATATATATGGGTAAGTGCACAAAGTTGTGGTGCCAAAAGGGGGGTATAAGTGGACACCTTTTTCCTGAAATCAGTAAATTCTGGACTTCAACAAGAATTTGAAGATAGTTACGCTCAAAATTTTAAGATATGACAAAAACAAAAGTCGTAGTCCGTTGAATCTAGTTTCTAAACTACTAATTTTTTTCCAGAATGGTTTAGTTTTAGGTCCTCAAAAAAGGGGGCCACAGAAAGTGGTACTGTTTATTCCAAAATAACATAACATAGTACAAAGTGTGGCCCCCCTAAAATTTTAACTTTTTTTTTGAAATTCTTTAATCGCTCCGGTCAAAAGTTACCTAACACTATGTAGTTTATCCTAGATTTTTCGGGTAATTTTATAATGTGTATTTTTTTTTTAATGAATTATTTAATTAGACCCATCCCAAAAATGTGAAATATCTGTGTGCTCCCCCTAGAAATGATTGAAAACTAATCTAAAATCAAAAATTCTTTTTTTCAAAGTGTGTAGAATGGAGTCTAGTTTCTAAAAAACTAAGTTGTTACAAAATTTGATGAATGAGCTAAAATCTACAGCCCAATTAGTACATGGTGGTTTTTGACAAAAAATGAACATACATTCAAAAGAAATTATAGATGAAAGACTTAAAATAGTTCAAATTAAAAACAAATTATATGGTTAGATAGCTAACATAGAGACCTATAATGTTATGTAACCTGATCTTATCGATAGCCAACCACGAGGAATCTTGAAGGGGAGCACACAAGAAAACCAATCATTTTTTGTATGTTTGCTGGAAAACACGTCTCAGACCTGTTTATAAACTCCAAACCTTTGGGTTGGATCTCCAAGGAAAAACCAAGCCTTAGGCTTGGTTTTAATGCAAAGCTTTGAATAGCACATGTGCCCTATAGCATGCACGCGCTATTAAAATGCTATTGAATTCGAGGTAGTGTGCACGTGCTATAGTGTGCACACACTATTGAGACCTAAATTGCAAACCAAAACCAAAAGAGAGCTAGGGGGGGTGAGGCGAGGGAATGGCTATTTGTGTGTGAGAGAGAGATAGAGAGAAAGTAGGGGATGGGAGAGGGGAGAGAGGAAGTGAGAAAGAGTAGGGGTGGCAGAGAGAGTATAGGATGGGAGATAGAGGAAATGTGAGAGAGTAGGGGTGGCAAAGAGAGTACAAGATGCAAGAGAGAGGAAGTGTGTGAGAGAGAGTAGAGGTGGCAAAGAGAGAGTACGGGATGGGGGAGAGAGATTGAAAGTAGGGGATGGGAGAGAGAGGAAGTGTGAGAGAGAGTACAAGTTGGGAGAGAGAGATTGAGAGTAGGGGATGGGGGAGAGAGAGAGTAGGTGGTGGGAGACAGAGTGGGAGAGGAAGAGCGAGAGAGAGGAGGATGGGAGTGCATGTGTGTGAAAGAGAGAGAGTAGGGAATGGGAGAGGGAGAAGATAGAGTAGCTTGAGAGAGAGTAGGGGATGGAAGAGAGAGTAGGGGATGGAAGAGAGAGTAGGCGATGGGAGAGGGAGTGGGAGAGTGAGAGAGAGAGGGGGGATGGAAATGTGTGTAAGAGAGAATGAGAGAGAGTGTGAAAATGTGAGAGAGGGTAGGGGGGTAGCAGAGAGAGAGTAGAGAGGGAGACAGTGAGAGTGAGAGAGAGAGAGAGAGAGAGAGAGAGAGTGAGAGAGAGAGTGAGAGTAGGTAGTGGGAGAGGGAGAGCGAGTGAGAGAAAAAGTAGAGGATGGGAGAGGAGAGAGGGGGGATGGGTGTGCGTGAAAGAGAGAGAGTAGGGAATGAGAGAGGAGAGAGAGAGAGATAGAGAGAGTAGGGGATGGGATAGAAAGAGAGTAGGCAATGGTAGAGGGAGTGGGAGAGGGAGAGAGAGGGTGGATGGAAGAGAAAGAGATTAGGCAATGGTAGAGGGAGTGGGAGAGGGAGAGAGAGGGGGGATGGAAGTGTGTGTAAGAGAGAAAGTAGGGGATGGGAGAGAGTGTGAGAGTTTGAGAGAGAGTAGGGGTGGCAAAGAGAGAGAGTGAGAGTAGGGGATGGGAGAGAGAGGGAGAGAGTGAGAGAGAGAGAGATAGTAGGCGATGGGAGAGGGAGTGGGAGGGGGAGAGAGAGAGGGGGAATGGAAGTGTGTAAGAGAGATAGAGTTGGGGATGGGAGAGAGTAGGCAATGGGAGAGGGAGTGAGAGAGAGAGAGGGGAGGAATGGTAATGTGTATAAGAGAGATAGAGTAGGGGATGGGAGAGAGTGTGAGAGTTTGAGAGAGAGTAGGGGGTGGTAGAGAGAGCTTGTACATGATGGGGGTGAGAGAGAGAGAGAGAGAGAGAGAGAGAGAGAGAGAGAGAGAGAGAGAGAAGGGGATGGGAGAGAGTGTGAGAGAGTATAGGGGATGGAAGAGAGAGAGTGAGAGTAGGGGATGGGAGAGAGAAAGTAAAGAGGGAAAGAGAGTACTTGAGAGAGAGAGATAGTAGGTGGTGCAAGAGGGAGAGAGAGGGGGGATGGGAGTGTGTGTGACAAATATAGAGAGCAGGGGATGGGAGAGGAGAGAGAAGGGGGGATTGGGAGTGTGTGTCTATGAAAGAGACAGAGTAGGGGATGGGAGAGGGGAGAGAGAGAGTAGGGGATGGGGGAGAGAAAGTAGGCAGTGGGAGAGGGAGTGGGAGATGGAGAGAGAGAGAGGGGGAATGGGAATGTGTGTGTAAGAGAGACAGAGTAGGGGATGGGAGAGAGTGTGAGAGTGTGAGAGAGAGAGTAGGTGGTGGAAAAGAGAGCTCATATAGGATGGGAGAGAGAGAGTGAGATTAGGGGATGGGAGTGTGAGAGAGAGTAGGGGATGGGAGAGAGAGAGTGAGAGTAAGGGATGGGATGGGAGAGAGAGAGAGAGTAGAGAGGGAGAGAGAGAGCTTGAGAGAGAGAGATCTAGTAGGTGGTAGGAGAGGGAAAGGGAGAGAGATAGAGAGAGTTGGGGATGGGAGAGAGTGTGAGAGAGAGTTGGGGATTAGAGAGAGAGAGAGTAAGAGTAGGGGATGGGAGAGAGAGAGTAGAGAGAGAGAGAGATAGTAGGTGGTGGGAGAGGGGAGAGAGAGAGAGAGAGTAGTGGATGGGAGAGAGGGGTGGATGGGAGTGTGTGTAAGAGAGAGTAGGGGATGGGAGAGAGTGTGAGAGAGAGTAGGTGGTAGAGAGAGAATGGGATGGGAGAGAGAGAGAGTGAGAGTAGGGGATGGGAGAGAGTGTGTGAGAGAGAGTAGGGGATGGGAGAGAGAGAGTAGAGAGTAGGGGATGGGAGAGGAGAGAGAGAGGGGGATGGGAGTGTGTATGTGTAAAAGAGAGAGTTTAGGGGATGGGAGAGAGAGAGTAGCAGATGTGAGAGTGTGAGAGAGAGTAGGGAGATGGGGGGAGAGAGAGAGAGAGAGTAAGAAGTGGGAGAGGGAGGATGGGAGTTTGTGTGAGAGATCTAAAGAGTAGGGGATGGGAGAGGAGAGAGGGTGAGAGAGATAGAGAGAGTAGGTGGTGGGAGAGGGAGAGCGAGAGAGAGTAAAGGATGGGAGAGGGGAGAGAGAGAGTGTGTAGGGGATGGGAGAGGGGAGAGAGAGTAGGAAGAGAGAGAGAGTAGGGAGAGAGAGAGTAGGGAGGGTGGAGAGTGATGTGTTTTCACATAGTGCATACGCGCTATAGCACGTACACGCTATGTGAAATCACCTAAAAATGGTCAAAAAAAAACTTTGGGGCCCGTTTCATTCGTTCTCTGCTTTTGTTCTATTCTGCACTCTGTTATCCCGACAGAAATTGCGGGTTTCAACACAACAAACACTCTTTCAAGGTGGCAAACACTATTTCAAGGTGGAAAACACTTTTGGAAGCTAGCAAACACCAAATTCAATCATTGGATACACAATTTGAAGACTTTTTGAATATTCCTTGTATAGAAAAGGTAAGTGCAATCTATTTTAAATATTGTTTGTTGATATATAGATACAAATTTGATTATAATTTGACATGTTGTTTAATATATAGTGAATTCATTGAAATTTGTATGTTTCAATGAAATGTTATTTCGAAATGGTTAGAAATTTGACAAGTCATTTTATATATATATTGTGTATTCATTCAAATAATTATAATTTTTATATTTATTTGAATAATTTGTAATTTACTCATTTTAAGTAATTCAAATGTTTGAATAATTTGACATGTAGAAATCATCATCATGCCAAGGAAGAAAACAAAAAATCAAACAAATGAAGATAGGGAGAGAGATTTGGCAATTAAAAGAGATAAAATGAAATTACTATGTGAGTTAAGAAAATTGCAAAGCAATAATGAAGAATTGACTTTCGAAGAGGATCAAGAACCACCGGTACCAAGAAACAAAGAGGAAGAATTGGAAAGACAAAGAGAACGAATGAGACTGTTACGCTCAAGAAGACAATTGAATTGTGAAGCTACACCATCTTCTAATGTTGGAGTCATATCGTCCGCTACACCATCTTCCAATGTTGAAGTCATATCGTCCTCTCATGTTGAAGAGACACCGATTTGTAGATCCGACGATATACACACTCCATCATGTCATGTTGAAGGCACAACATCAACACATCAAGTAGGTGATATTCCATCTTTTGCATCTTATTGCCAAAGCACATCATCTTCGGTTCAAGGTACGCAATACACTCAACCTTATGTTGATGTTGAAAATGTTGAGAGAATTGAAGAGATTATAACACCTTCTAGAATTCGTTTTAGAAGATCAAAATATTTGATTGATATTGATAGTAACATTTTGAAATCAATGCCTGACAAGATTAGCAAGCGTACTTGTCAAAGAAAAGTTAATCGTATGTGGAGATTATTTTTTGATGAATTAAATATTACAGGTCAATGCCAATTATTTGTTGAAATGATGAGAAATTTAAAATTTAGGCCTATCATGAAGATTCTTGGGCTAAGAACGATGGATGATTCAAATGAAAAAAGCATTGTAAAGAATCTAATGAATGCTTATGACAAAGTGGGTTCTAAACCACGCACCAAAGATAGTAATATCGCAAGATGAGTACTTACATCGATAATAGTAAGTAGCCAAATGAAGAAAGCTCGACTCATGAGAAAGACAAGCAAAACATTAAAAATTGGTAGAGGTACTCTAAGGAGAGCCATGCTAAGGCGTGAGAGATTGGAAGATCCAACAAAAAATGAGATATGGACATTAGTGAAGCCTTGAAATCATTGATCAAAGATTTTTGGAAAAATAACACAAATGTTTCCCCTAATCAAAGAGATGTTGTAAGAAGGAGGATTGGTAGCCAAAATCACGAGCTACATGTGAAACATTTTTTGGACACAACTCAGACACAATTTTTTGCAAAATTTATTGGTATGTATCCTCAAATTCGAATAAGTCAAAATTTTTTTGAGATGGGTAAACCTTTTTATGTGAAGATAAATCACACACGCACAACTTGTTGTTGTAGGATACATATTGAATTTTCTAACCATTTTGATGTTTTTAGGCATATATGCGTAATTTTGCATTCTCAGTTTGTTTTGCAGGATTGTGACATAAATAAGCGACCAAGATCTTCAAGGGAATTCATATCCAACATTTTATGTGAAATAAGGGACGACCAACAATTTTACAAGACATCATGCTTGGATGGTACGTGCTTATTTTGTGGTTCTTTGCAACTTTTATCAACTTGTCAACATATGGATAGTACACATGCAATTGGAAATGAAATAGTAGATTGCAAAAAATTTAAGACAGTGACATATGCTCTAAAAGATGAGAAACATGGTAAAATATGTGATTTAGTCATTGAAAAGATTCCAGTGTATGAGTTCATGAAGATTTTTCGTGAAAATATTATTTACGAGTATGCAAGGCATACAATTCAAGTTGTGCAAGGATACGTTTCCACTGGATACCATTGTTTTAGTTGTAGATTTCGCAGAGAACTACACACTACAACCACAAAATGAGGTGCAAGAAAAGTATTATACTTCTCAACAGGTTTCCATATTTTTTCACATAACATTCATGCATTCACCTACAAGTACAGAGGATGACAGGAAGATTTTGAGGGAGTACCATTTTTACATCAGTGATGATCGATCACATTCTACGGAGTTCGTACATGGTTGTTTTCAACTATTTTATGGAGATTTGGCTAACAAGGGCATCACATATCGTCAGCACATTATTTGGTTAGACAATTTTGCATCTCAATTCAAGAATGCACGGATGTTCTATTGGTTGAGCAGGATGCACAAGTTGTGTAGAATTCAATACATGTGGAATTTCACAGAGGCTAGTCATGAAAAGGGAGAGCACGATGGTGCAGGCGCATGCATCAAAAGAGCCTTAGCTCGTGAAGAACTAAAGTACAAAGATGGAGCAATATTGACAGATGCAAAATCCATTGTCCAGTGGTGTAACGCTACAATGGGTCCAGGTAAGGAAGATGATTCTACGGTTCGTAGATTTTTTTGGTTGATAGATAATACTAACATTGCATCATATCAGGATTGTTGCACACTAATAGGATCCAGTGAGTTGCACTCTTTTAGAAGCTCTGATGCAGGTTCATGGAGTATCCACACATGAAAAATGGCATGCTATTGTCCATCATGTGCAGAGGAAAATTGGGATGACTGTGAGTCGACTGAATGGGTGGACAAATGGGATATACGGGTTTTGGACCCAATTGACACCTATCGTCCCCCACAAGCACTGGAAATGGTACAGATGAAATCGTCTATTGACTTTGACCGCTTGTCTGATCTAGTGCAACCTGGTAATATATATATTTATATATCTTTGTAATTTGAATATGTAAATTTATAACTTTTACACAAGTATTTTTTGAATTAATGACCGCATTTTGTACATTTTTCACTGCAGGCCATGTTTTTGTTGTTATTGCACCTGAAGACAATGAAGAAGGGACAGATTATTATTTGTACTGTTGTGTTCAAGCCAAACAAAAATTGGATCACTTGGTTATAGATGGTGAAGGTTTAGAGTACCATGGTGCGGTGGTTGTAATCGACACATGGCTTAGACGATATTCTATGAAAAACCCTAACTTGTGGTTATTCGAGGATTGGCAAACAGAGAGGAAGATTCTTCATTATTCAAATCTTGTTGTCGCATCAAATGTCCACTTGATAAAATATGGTGGAAAACCACATAATAAGAATCTTTGGAAAGTTCGCGAGTCAGACCACGAGGCAATACTTGAGACATTAAAATGTCGAGCAGATCCAGTTGGCTCATTAGATTGAATACAGAGAGAGGGAGAGAGAGAAAGAGTGATCAACTGGATCCAAATACATTGTTGCAACCTCTTCCCCAAGACTGTCCACATGACTAAGGTGGACCGTATTGTTATGATGTGTAAGTGATGAGATTTAGTTTAAATCATAGATTTTATGTTTTGATTTGTTTAGAATCTAGATTTTATGTTTTGATGTCTCCAATTTTTTTAAAGCTAGAACAATATTTTTCATATTTTCTTATTGTGACGATATTTTTCTTTCATTGCATGTTCTCTTGGATGACAGGAGGGAGAGAAGAAAAATAAGTAGATTTTCAAATAGCTAGCCACCCTTCTTCATGTAATTTATTCATTTAAGTTAAAAGTCCCATTTCCTTTGTTTGGCTTTGGTATTTGGTTATTTAAAGTCATTATTCTAGTTGGACCTTCGTATGTTTGAATTTGGGATTGTTTAGTGTCTATTTGTTATGATTATACTGAATTATTAATTCTATGATGTTTCTATTATTTAATTATTTAAAATAAATTAAAACTTTTTGTATAAAATTATTATTTTTAATTTCTATCTATTTGTTATGATTATTTCTATTATTTAAAATAAATTAATTCTATAATATCTCTATGATGAACTATTTATATTTCTAAACTTTACATATTTTAAATTAGATATCTCTCAACTTAATTTACCAAAAAAATTAATTAAAATTTTAGGTATGCTAGTAGTACACCATGACCAACAATTAAACTATTATAACAATACAAATACATTTAAATAGTAATGTAAGAATGGTTTAGTTCACATAAAAAATAAGTCTATCTTAGATATTCTAAATACATCACAAAACTTTATCGCTTCAAAAAAATTGGAATTTCTCCCATCTACTTGAGTTCCCATCAATTGTCCATAAAACTGGGAAAGGGAATAGGTGCTATTCTCCCAATCCCAACATCCTCCTATCCACTACTAGGAGATGTGTGTAATGTAGGATTCAACTCCATCAACTTAGTCATTTTTTTCACTAGTTGATTGGGACTCTCACCATTTGTTTCCAACTATGGTGACAATGCTTGGGGTTACACTTATTAAGTAAGAATATTTCCTAATCTAGGGATTAGAGCATTGAACATATCAGAATGTGATTTATGCTATGGGAGAAGAGGTATATCAGAATATTTCCTTCATGTAAAGTGCATTAGCCTCAAATAACTTCTTAGTCTCTCTTGTTCCTTAGAATTTTGTATCCTTTTCTTTGGTAGCTATAGGAATCTACTAGGTAAACCACTATGTTGTTTTCTGTTTAGTGGCATGTAACATATAAAATCAACATCTCCATCATAGTCATTTTGGGCCTGGGTATCAAAAAATTGTTAACTATTTATTTCATCATGGTTGCCACCATTTGCAAAGCATTAGATGACGTCCTTGGGGTCAACATGTGGTGGGGATGGAATTAAAATGGAAACATTTTCATCCCCACAAGTATTTGGCTACCCAAGGTTTGTGACAACCTCCTACAACCAATCTGGTTGTGAATCTTGCATTAGCAAGCTTAATCTAATATCAATGTTTGTTGTATGCTCAAGGTTTTATCTCCTATAATAGTCCACTGGCTGGTTCAGGTTTTCTGGTTGGGTATTTTTAGGTGCAATTGTACCTAGTCCCTTCATATTTTGTCCATAACTCCTCAACAAAGTGTTAATTGGTTCATCTAATAAGCCATTGATTTTTAGGAAGGATTCAATAGTGATTTCCTCCCCCTCGCTTTACAACTCATCAATATTTACATCATTTACAGTAGTTGTTTCTTCCGATCCACTACTTGTGGGTTGTGGTTTAGATCCCTATTTTCCATCCTCATCAACAATGAAGCACTTTCTTGGGCCTATATCATTCACTAAAACCTCCCTATTCAAAGACCATATCCCTATCCTATGGAAACCACTCATTATATTATCGGGTGTAAGTGCCAAATTGGAGGCTTTGTTGGATAACATTCCTAACTCCTCACGACCAATATTGATTTGAGGGTTCCTAGCCAACCACGCATTCCAAATATGTTTTAAGTAAGATTTTAATGGTGAGAAAAAACTAACATCCAATGATTGACACCTATAGATGGTATACACTACAAGTGACACACAATCTATGCCCAACTTCTTTGCTTTATCAATTATTTTCCATATCATATGGATTCCATGATCATCAAATACTAGAAGACACCTTTTTGAGAGAAACACCCCACATGGAATTGTCCTTACAAAGTGGTCTAGCCAATTCAAGAATAATTATTTCATCATCCATCCATGTACTTGGACTGCCAAGCATGCCTTGAGATCATAATTGAAAATGTAGTTTTTTATATGTCTCTTAGCCTTGAACAAATAAAAATTGGAATTCTCTAACCAACAGTAATGTAAGGAGACCCACCCTACTAGTTTAGGCCACTATGCCCAAACTAACCAATGACTTCTTCTGATCCTATAGGCTTTCTTCCTGACCCTATTCCCAAGAGGATATCTCCCAACTATCCCCTTCCATAGGATCTATGCACACCAATTGACTATGTCAACTTCAATCACCCCAATATTCAAATGAAGGCATTTTCTCTCTACTAGGAAAAATTGGGCACAAACCCCAATGCAATATCTAGGGTTATTATATGGTCCTCAACTTGATATTTCCAAACTCTCCTAATCATCACAAGACTCCACTCACCAACCCAAATCATAGATGTCCTTTTCTTTCTTACTTGACCTATTAGGTCTAGAGCCCCAATTAGGCCAAAATTTTCAAACTCACTAGGTGCTCTTGCACCATTCTCCCCATGTGACAAAGAACTCATGGTGGATAAATCTGAAGGAATTTCGTAGGAATACCTTTCTTTCCAAAATCACTCTCATCTATCCATGTTACTTCAGATTCTAGTTGATCCTTCCATTTGATAAGATGCTCCATACAGGTGCCATGACAAGTCTTCTTCTTGATTCTTGAATCCATAACCTTTTCAGCTTTTGGCTGAGATTATAATGGGATAGTGACTTCTTCAACCTTTGATTTTGTTTGTCCTTCTATGAATGTAGGCCCTTTATATTGAACTTAGTCCTTGACATTAAAGATAAGGTAAATTTCCAAGTTTGGTGGGAGTTCTATTTTTTCGGCATTAGAACCATAATTTGCAAGTACCTTACAAGGTCCTATCCTATGCATTTGTAGCTTGGTTGGAACAACCTATGCAAGTACCAAAACTCGTCCTTGGCATCATATCATGGCCTCAACACCTTGGATCATCTCAAAACATCTCATCTAACATGTTCCAACTCCTTGCACACTCTCAGCAACTCATCTCTTACACTTTCTCAATTTTGCCTCTTCTAGGCTTGTTCCAATTAGCCCTTGCCAGTCACTAATTTGTTGTTTTCTCCAAAATTTTCCACAGAACTTCCTAAACTATTGGGTGATTAAAACACCTTTTTTCTTACTCTAAAATATACTCCAAAACCAACTACACTTGTTTTGTAAAATATCACTCAAAACTGGCTATTTCAGTCTGCCAACTAGGCCTAGTTTAAGGCCATTTACAAAGCAACTCACAATCCCTTGAATTTTGGAACTCCCATGACCCAAAAAAGTCTTAAGACATGACTCAAATGCAAGGATTCTTCTATTTTTTGGGTCTCATGATCAATTTTACAATGGTTTTTACAAAACCCTCCTTTCTAGCCCCTTTACCCTAGGGCTTTCTAGAACTCTTACTTTGCAATGTCTCTAGAACCCCAAAATGGTTCAAACACCTTCACTTTGTTTATATTAGATGACTTCAAACATAAAATTCACCTCTTGTTTGAAGAAAACACTAAATCCACCTTGGGAGCAATCACATACCCCTTTTTATGCACACAAATTTTAGGGAAAACTATGCAAATACTTCTTAAATGGTTTAAACACTCAACTTTTCAGATGGAAATGGTTATTATAGACTCAAACCAACAAGAAAAATCTCAAACTTGAGGTTTCTCAACACTCAATAATCAAATATCAAAACTGTTACCAGCACTTACTACTAGGATAATTTCTAGTTTTAACAGTCAAACTCCCAAACCATACAAAGGACCCCCCGCTGTTTTTACATTTTTAAACACTCTTTTTGGAGACCTACAATAACCTCTCTCACTTTTTGGAGATCACACTCCATTTTCATTTTACGATGCCATCTCAGGTGATGCTGAAACTTGCAATGTCGGCTAGTACAAAGTTGCCAACTGCCAAATCTCTCTCACCTTTCCTCATGGGATCGAACTGTCTACTCTGTTAGCTCTATGTGGTTGGGTAAACCCTATCCCCAACCTCTTCCTATCCCCTTCAGTGCTCGAACATTCTCAGGCACGCCAATCCAGAATGTCCCCAAGGGTCACTAAATGCCATAGGGCTGCGATCTTTGATGGGGCATATCTCGAAGCTCATGCGAGGTATGGATGCGATACTAGTTCCTATAGGACCATGTTGCGGAGACCTACAATAACCTCTCTCACTTTTTGGAGATCACACTCCATTTTTGTTTTACAATGCCATCTCGGGTGATGCTGAAACTTGCAGTGTGGGCTAGTACAAAGTTGCCAACTGCCAAATCTCTCTCACCTTTCATCATGGGATCGAACTGTTTGCTCCATTAGCTCTAGGTGGCCGGGTAAACCCTATCCCCAACCTTGTCCTATCCCCTTCAGTGCTCGAATGTTCTCAGGCACGCCAATTTGGAATGTCCCCAAGGGTCACTAAATGCCATAGGGCTGCGATCTTTGACGGGGCATATCTTGGAGCTCGTGCGAGGTATGGATGCGATTTTAGTTCCTACAAAAATGTGTTGTGGAGACCTACAATAACCTCTCTCTCTTTTTGGAGATCACGTTCTGTTTTCATTTTACAATGCCATCTCAGGTGATGCTGAAACTTGTAGTGTTGGCCAGTACAAAGTTGCCAACTGCCAAATCTCTCTCATCTTTCGTCATGGGATCAAACTGTCTGCTCCATTAGCTCCGGGTGGCCAAGTAAACCCTATCCCCAATCTTGTCTTGTCCCCTTCAATGCTTTAACGTTCTCAGGCATGCCGAACCCGAATGTCCCTAAGGGTCACTAAATGCCACAGGGCTGTGATCTTTGACGGGGCATATCTCGAAGCTCATGCGAGATATGGATGTGATTCCAATTCCTACAAGACCATGTTGTAGAGACCTACAATAACCTCTCTCTCTTTTTGGAGATCACATTTCGTTTTCATTCTACAATGCCATCTTGGGTGATGCTAAAACTTGTAGTGTTGGCCAGTACAAAGTTGCCAACTGCCAAATCTCTCTCATCTTTCATCATGGGATCAAACTGTTTGCTCCATTAGCTCCGAGTGGCCAGGTAAACCCTATACCCAACCTCTTCCTGTCCCCTTCAGTGCTCGAACGTTCTCAGGCACGCCGAACCCGAATGTCCCTAAGGGTCACTAAATGCCATAGGGCTGCGATCTTTGACGGGGCATATCTCGGAGCTCGTGCGAGATATGGATGAGATTCCAATTCCTACAGGACCGTGTTACAAAGACCTACAATAACCTCTCTCACTTTTTGGAGATCACATTCCGTTTTCATTCTACAATGCCATCTCGGGTGATGCTGAAACTTGTAGTATTGGCCAGTACAAAGTTGCCAACTGCCAAATCTCTCTCATCTTTTGTCGTGGGATCAAATTGTCTGCTCCATTAGCTCCGGGTGGCTGAGTAAACCCTATCCCCAACCTCTTCCTATCCCCTTCAGTGCTCAAACGTTCTCAGGACGCCGAACCCAAATGTCCATAATGGTCACTAAATGCCACAGGGCTGCGATCTTTGATGGGGCATATCTCGGAGCTCGTGCGAGATATGGATGAGATTCCAATTCCTATAGGACCATGTTGCAGAGACCTACAATAACCTCTCTCACTTTTTGGGGATCACATTCCGTTTTCATTCTACAATGCCATCTCGGGTGATGCTGAAACTTGTAGTGTTGGCCAGTACAAAGTTGCCAATTGCCAAATCTCTCTCATCTTTCGTTGTGGGATCAAACTGTCTGCTCCATTAGCTCCGAGCAGTCAGGTAAACCATAGCCCCAACCTCTTCCTATCCCCTTCAGTGCTCGAACGTTCTTAGGCACGCTGAACCAGAATGTCCCTAAGGGTCACTAAATGCCATAGGGCTGCGATCTTTGATGGGGCATATCTTGGAGCTTGTGCAAGGTATGGATGCAATTCTAGTTCCTATAGAATCGTGTTGCAGAGAGCTACAATAACCTCTCTCGCTTTTTGGAGATCACATTCCATTTTCATTTTACAATGCCATCTCGAGTGATGCTGAAACTTGTAGTGTTGGCCAGTACAAAGTTGCCAACTGCCAAATCTCTCTCATCTTTCGTCGTGGGATCAAACTGTCTGCTCCATTAGCTCTAGATGGTTGGGTAAACCCTATCCCCAACCTTGTCTTGTCCCCTTCAGTGCTCGAATGTTCTCAGGCACGCCGAACCAGAATGTCCCTAAGGGTCACTAAATGCCACAAGGCTGCGATCTTTGATGGGGCATATCTCGGAGCTCGTGCGAGATATGGATGAGATTCCAATTCCTACAGGACTAAGTTGCAGAGACCTACAATAACCTCTGTCTCTTTTTGGAGATCACATTTTGTTTTCATTCTACAATGCCATCTCGAGTGATGCTGAAACTTTTAGTGTTGGCCAGTACAAAGTTGCCAACTACCAAATCTCTCTCATCTTTCATCATGGGATCAAACTGTCTACTCCATTAGCTCTGGGTAGCCGAGTAAAACCTATCCCCAACCTCTTCCTGACCCCTTCAGTGCTCGAACATTCTCAGGCACGCTAAACCAGAATGTCCCTAAGGGTCACTAAATACCACAGGGTTGCGATCTTTGACGGGGCATATCTATGGGCTGTCAATACTTTGATTATACTTTAAGTCAACGATTATCAATATGTGAAAAAATGGAACTCATTGTATTTTGAAGTATTGAGAAGATGGCCTTGCCCTTCCCCAGGAGTTTTAGAAATGGGAGACATTAGGTAAGAGAGTGAAAATGTTACTATCGCTTCAACGCACATGACGCAATTGGAAATGCAAATTTTGATGGTAATCATTTTGTGATAAGGGAGAGACTAGGGATGATCATTGTTACTATCTCTTTAGTAGTGGAATTTTTTTTTCTCTTGAATTTGGTGGTGGGGGATCAGTGGTAAGTCTCCTTGGATATTCCTTCTTATGATGTTAGTGACAAGTGTTGCTCTTTGAAAACACTTGTACAATCTTTTTTAAATTATTAGATAAAAAAAGAGAATTGTAAGTATCAAACATGATTAGCCTTTAGTTCCTAGAAGATCTTTATTTCCCCATCAATGCATTTAGAAAGTTAAGTTTTAAGAAGATCATAAATAGAAAAAATTAGAGAAGCGATTTAAACATTTATATTGATTGTAAACACGTGAGTCTTGAGTTTCCTCTACCTTTTAAATAACGTTCCTTAGCTAGCAGACCTAATTCCACATTCCATAAGACTTTCATTGCGCTAAAGATTTAGGAAACCAACTGCTCTAAGATAAAGCTTCCCGGTCAATAATAATCTAGCCTATTGAGGAACATAATACTTCTCAATTAAACTTGTGTTAATTCAGTATTAATTTTGTAATTAACTACAATTTCAGTATTTGTGTACAGGGGGTGACTGAGAAAACTATTTGAGGTCCAATTTGAAAATATATTTGTAAGGATCTCGACCAAGGTTCACAACTTCGATGATTAATACATTCATTCAGGCCAGAACCTCACTACAAAAAAATAATATATAAAAAAGGTAGTGAATAACGTCATGTCTAGACCCAAATCAACCAATGAAAGTCAAATTAGCATAATGTGGAACAACAATATATGCATTGAGTGGGTTGTCATAAAAAAGCTTCATAATAAAATTCATGTCTAGAATTAAAAGACCTTAAAGAACATTTATGCTTGTAACACAAATGGCTATTCAAAACTAAATATGATTACAATATGTGAAATAGCATTACAAGAACTTGTAATGCTCTTGTGAACATCGTGTTAATTCTTGTAAGAATCCCTAAGATGCTTGTTATACTCAAAATTTTGTTGAAATTGAATTAAAATTTTGTCCTGTCGGTTAATTGTCTTAGGGTGATATATGCTTCTTGGATGGAATAATGAGTTTGTGATTAACTCTGTATTAAGATTCATAGCATCTTCTAGTTATTTGCAAAGGAAAATTATAAATTACTTGCTAATGTCATATGGCTTGCTTGAGAAAGATGTTCGTGTTCTTATTGATGGGTACTAATGACTATCCACATTTAGTTCTTCAATATCCTATTTGACAAGCTTTCCATAGACATTTCTTTGCCATACTAAGTATTTTTGAAAACATATTTGAGTAGAAGGACTACAGTAGATACTACATGATGTTTTAACAAATAAAGTAATGGGTTAAAGACTATTATTTCCAAGGTATTATGTCATAGTATTTTAATTGTAATGATCTTAGACTAATGATATTCTTGAAGGTAACTTTGACATGCAGCAAGAAAGATAACGTACAGCCAAGGCTATATTGTGCCTACAACCAAAACCATAAATGCTCATAGCCAAAGCCACTAGTGCACATAGCCAAAGCCATGGATGCTTATAGCCAAAGTTACAAGTGTTCGCAGCCAAAGCCATGAGTACATGAAGTCGATGATCACAATTGTTTACAACTATTCACCAAAAACAACTTCTTTGCAGTTTTTGAGAAATACTAATAAAGAAAAAAAGAACATCTACTAGTTGGTAGACATAATGGCAACTCTCTAGCAATTGAATTGAATTTCATACATGCACATATCTAATTT